>PDGT01000029.1:3757640-3782481 GCA_003671415.1 Megathymus violae | reverse complement strand
AGCGCCGCGGCTCGGGACCAATTAGTTGCCGAGCCGATCGGTTGCATTTTATCGCGGATTTACACGTGAACGTGCCAGTTTTTGAGTGACACACTGATTGCGATGTGATTGAAAATAACAGGAAAACTAAGAATATTTATTTTAAATATTCCTTCAATCAGTTAACCACTGCACTAACTGGATTACTTTGTATTTGATTACTTCTTTCGTTCGTCATTCTCTCAATCGGTGTCTACTTCGCAGCACTGACACGCTGACCGAGTGCAGTCAACAACTTAGGTCATTTCTTACACATCGATTGACTGTTGATTATGATCGGTTGAAATATTTGGTACACGCAAGTCGTGTAGCTGCGTGAGTTTCTTACTTAATAATCATATATAGAAACAGACCGCCTACGTCATATTATACTCATTAGCTCCTACAACCGAGAGCGCAGGGCGCGGCGCGACCGGCCCGCGCGACGACTGTGGGGTAGCGGAGGGTTTGATTTGTGGCCGCTATTCTCGGATATCCGGCGCGACCACGGCGGCCGCGGCCGCAGCACGCAGCCCCCAGCCCCCAGCATCCAGCAGCTGCACGACGCGGCGACGTGACCTCGTCACGACGCCGGCGACCCACTATATTGATATGGAAAGTTATAGGAATTTTTAAAACATTTACATTTTGGCGTGAATTACCAATCACCAGATTACTAAGTACGGAGTTATCGACTCGTGTAATTTGTAAGCAAATATCGTGTCCTAAGAGTTGTATGAGTTTATTTTGGACGATAGTCGTAGGCATCCATATCAAAAAAAGATCGTTTATCCGTATGACCCTTGTAGAGTGATGAAAACAATATTTTTAAGTACACCGCCTTCTGCGTCCGGATCACGCACGTGCGGTCTTATGTAATAGCATTTGAAACATATCTTCGATGTGCTATTGTTACTTGGAACGTTACATGTTGTCGATTATATATTGTTTAACGGACACCGATGACCCCGCCCGCGACACACTGACGTATCAGTCGAGCCGTGATGACGCGGTGAAACAAACTATATACTTGCGACCACATCCTTGTGTAACCAACGGGACCGATCTACGGATGAACAACCGAAGGACGACGAGGAGGATGGCAGGACAGAACAGCCCTCGAACGGGGCCAGCTCGATGCGAAAAGGACTGCGAGTGAAGTTACGCCTCGTCCGGCGACAATCTGTACCAGCGCCACATCCATGACAGAACTACACAATCAAAGTTATTGTAGAGCTCCGTACTGATATCCTCTATCTAATATATTGACAGATTTTGATGAAATTTTATATGTATATTCAATAGGTCTGATAATAGGTTGTTATCTATTTTTTATACGCCTAAATGATAAGGGTGGTCCACACCAAATTTTATTTTTTAGACAATTTTTTTTATTTTCATTGTTTTATGATGTGGCATTAAAAATTCATACAACCCTAAATTTTTATCCTTCTACCATCAACTCCTAATTTTTAATAGAGATATTAGTAATTCAATAATTTTCAACCCAGCTCGATAACTGATTAATTCTTAACTGATTAATTAATGATAACTTCTGCCGGTGTCACTTCTGATCCAGTAAACAGCACGGAATAGGGACGGGATCTCTTTTCTTACTACCTACATTTTTCGACTATTATTATTATTATTATTTGTCCATCAATCGTAATAGTGACGTTTACATTTATCATTTTACTATTTCAGTGTTATTTTCAAATAAATTTATCATTAATTCATATCACACGATGTTTTTCACACGGACAATTATACGTGGCATGTTCTCGAGTGGGCAAACCATCCAGTTTATTTGTGTTATCTAAACATGGGATAGCAAAAAATATTGTGCATTCTATTGCGTTTAGGGATTGATATTGTTTTTTAGTAAAATTATTATAATGAGCTATATATATAATTAATAATTTATATGGCAAAACAACGTTTGCCGGGTCAGCTAGTTAACTTATTAAAATGTAAGTGCGCAAACACTGTCCGCGGAAAGTGGCCGAAGGGTCCACCGCGCACCGCGCCCGCCCGCCGCCGCCGGTAGCGTGTTTACGTAGCGGCCTTTGTCGGCCGCGCCCGTCGCCGTGTGTGGCCCCGAGCCCTCGACCCGTAAGTGCCGGACACTGACTCTACTAGTCGTCTCATATTGATATTTAGTTTTTAAATCTCCATCATTGAATCGAGTTCAACACCTGTTTGAAACATATCTTCCGTAACATAATTCAACAAATTAAAAAAACTATTTCTGAAATTACATTGCAACCTCGACACGTAAGCAGACTTTACTGGGTTTTTTTTTTGTAATCTTACGTTGAAGACGTAAGATATTATATAATCACAAAAGTTTTGCTAACGGTATACAAAAAGACTTTACTGGGTGCACTGGGTATCTGCTGTCCGGCACGAGCACACTACTCTTGGGAATAAGTCGCGCCTCTTCAGTACTCGTGGAGTATGAAGGTCAGTTAATTAAATTCAATAATAAACAACATATTTGTTTCTAGACTAGTTATTTTCACAAAATATTTAAGTACACGTTCTTAATTATATAGCATCTAACTAATGAAAGCTAGTTGTGGTTATAAATTATGGAGCGGTTATCGAACAAAGCATTCGGTGGCCGGTTTGTCGTCGCTCAGCTGGCGAGCCAGCGGCGCGACATACCTATGTCGTGTCAATCTCACGTCGCGTCAGCTCGCGGCCGTACATCACGAGTGATTACTAAAAGTATTTCTCCTCGAGATCGTGCCATAATTCATTCAGGAGGGCTCCTGGCCAACAAGCTCGACGCGATCACTTCTCACCCAAATGTTGTTTACATCTGGGCGGGCTCTCTCGATAAACGGCTCTTATTGGTCGCTGTGAGCGTGTGAGTTAGCTCCACGCGTGGGCGACGGGCTCGCAACATTTTACAATGCAAACAGTAATTTACAATTAACGGTAGCGGTTGATAGTGACCTTCTCTAGTGCCAGTGAAATTGAACGAGTTTTTAATACTATGGCATCTTTTTTATAAATGAGCAATACTCTAATACTAAAAGCAAGTATGTAAATAACCTAATCAAATTTTACATGTCGGCCGAACGTAATCAACAAAATTATTTAAATGAGGAAAAAGTT
This sequence comes from Megathymus violae, assembly GCA_003671415.1. Lineage (NCBI taxonomy): Eukaryota > Metazoa > Arthropoda > Insecta > Lepidoptera > Hesperiidae > Megathymus > Megathymus violae. The sequence goes on along the minus strand of PDGT01000029.1, from coordinate 3,779,340 downwards.
TATCGCGCCGCGTAAATCGGACGCGTTTGTAATTATTCGATATCGGGCTCCGAGTGAAATTGGCAACATCTGTAATAGGTCGTCGATTAATGCACGCTGCCGCGCCGCCATTGGCCGATTGCCGTCGTAAAAGACTCGTAAACAACGCTCGAATTTTGAATTCGTCCGCCATTGTTGCGATAACGCTAACGAGGATTCTAGCGCGTTCGGGGTGCAATGTTCACTTTAACGTACTGTTGACGTACAGTTACTGATTTATATATTCTATATTGAAACCAATCAGCGGTGTCAAGAAAATATTTTTGTTTATCTGGCATTATCATACTATACTCCCGTTGCTGGGCGTAGGTCTCTCACGAGGGATTAAGATCATAGTCAGCCATGCTGGCCAAGTACGGATCGGCAAACCTCACACAACTTTTAGAACTGTCAGGTATGCAGGTTCGCTCGCGATGTTTTCCATCACCGAAACAAGCGATAATTACTCTGTAATACGCAGAGGCGTGCGCTCCTTGTAGGCAGAAATGCAGTGCTTTACTTGCCATTCACAGATATTTTAATAAAACGTTCGTACGTTTTAGATGACTTTAATTAATAGTAAATAAATGAATAAACAAAATATAATAACGTAAAAACGCCTAATATTTTATAAATAGCACCTATTTGCAAGCACACAAACATTATGTTTGCTAGACGTTTGGCGACAAGCAAGCGGCGCTGCAAAATAATGTACCTAATCTACCAACTCCTGCCGCCGCCTTCGGCAGTAGATATGTTCGCATGTGTGAAGTAATTTAGATGTCCGTGCACAGTTCGCAACGCACACACCCATGAATATCAAAAGCCACGACTCCAGCGGCAGGCTACGGAAGTTCGGGAGTTGTCGGGAGTAATCGGAAATGTTCATTGTCTATAATCCGAATAAAAATAATAGACAGATATCTAATGTTTTGTGTTTCGCGGGAGGCCAGTTTGCTTTTTTCATGTGATAAGCATTGTTTACTATTTTTTTTGCGCCAGTATATTTATAGTTTTCTTAAAAGATTTTTAATTTTAACATTTGAAAGTGTGTACATTTAACAGTTTATTACTGAGTTTCTATAATAATTGTAGCGATTTGCTTTTACTAGTGCGCTTGTTGTTTTTTTTAAATGTTATTTGATTGTGAGGTTTGTGTTAGGTTATAGGTGATAGGTGATTAGGTGATATAGTAGTCTCAAGTAGCCGGAACCTTCAACATGTGAAAATTGAAGTTGACTGGGTGAGTAGTCATAATATTTTAGCTTGTTGTTTTACTTATTAGAATTTGTTCCGCCGCGACGATCGATCGCTGTTTTGTCTGCGTTGCCGTAGAAGATGTACATGAATAGTAGTACATCTAAGACTTGTTCTGTTGGCATGGTTAGAGAGTTACTTAGAGATCCGTCGCGTGGCTGTGACTATGCTAAAAATCTATAAAAGAAAATGTTTTTGTGACCGAGTACTCCGCCGCATGCCCAGTGTCATAATCCTGTGAACGCCGCTGGTAATACGTATTGTAATGATTACATCGTGCAGGGTTCGAACTCGGGCCCTCGTCGGGGAAATTGACAATCAAATCGCTAGGCTGCTTCAGTGTGTGCGTTTGATGCAATTGGATCGGATTGTCTACGATTTCTTCTATATGCTACAAAAACTGATGGAAAAATAAATTGTTCCTTCCCTATCTAGCGTACTTATAATTGAAGTATTCCAGTTTATTCCTTGACTAGTCCACATACAAGTGATACCTTCGGTAATAAGAGATAGGTTGAGAATTCAATACAGACGAATCATTTTGCTTCGCAAATGTCGAGTCCCTCCAGATCTATTAGTGCAGCTAAAACGACAACAATGTAGCCAGCGAGCGGTCCCACCACCAGCCCGCTGGCTGTAGGTCGGTGGCACCTCGGCGGGAACGCGCAGCGATGCCACGTTGAACGACGGCCGCTCCCATTCAGTCCTGTCAGTGATTCTATCTTCGGCGACCGCTCCGGCTGTATCTACCGCAGATCATTAATTTAACTAGTCAATGTAAAACCGAAGGAAAACAAGGAGTGCCACATTTCCACTCTTACCCCCTGGAAATGTCGATTTGCATTTCCTGCGGTGAAACATCTTTTCAATTGAACTATCGACCGCCAATTATGATGGAGCATTTGATCGCAACCCTTACCAGAAACAATACATCCTGAGTGCAACTTGATAAATTGTGAATCTATTGAAAATTATCTCTCATGAGTGGAGCGACGACTTTTTTGTGTGACAGTCGACAGACTAGCGTACGGGTCTTCATACGTTCGTTGGGGGGAAAGAAAGGGGTGTGACTCGTCGACACTAAGTTCGGAATGCGTGTACATGGCTGTCTCTGGACGGAGAGCGGCAGTAGCTCGCCAGACATGTAGCATCCTATCGCCGTGCACGAGAAGCGTCGTGATTGAGCTGTGTGAGACGGAGCCCAGCGACCTGCGGCCTCGATCGTCGTTCTGCCGGGGACCGCGAGCTGGAGAGGCTTGAGCACAAGCCCAAACAAGTCACTCACGCAATATTGGGCATTTGCGTACATTAAAATTAAAAGGTTTCGCATCGATGACTAAAAAGCTATCTAGGCAAGTACAAAAAACTTACGACTTCCTGTATATGGACTGAACTTTTATGTTCGCGTTATGAAAAATGAATCGTGTATTTTTACAACTTTTGTTTATTGTTATCTCGGTTTGGTTACTTAAATTAGAACGCTCACAATTATCAAATAGTGATAAAAATAGTCATAATATGGAAATACATGGGCAGGCAAAGCCAGAACGCTACATTTTCCAGTCAAATCCAAGAACGCGGCTGAAAAGGTCCGCCGTTAGCACCAATAACGCTAATAAAGTGTGAAACGCCTCTAATTATTTACGATGTCTTGAACGACGGATGATCACACGAGTCCCATCTCGTCCTAGTGATGGACGGTGCGCTTGAATGCTGTGAACATCGACTGAAATGTGAGTGAAACTAAATCGGCACACAACCTACAAACACGAAACAACTCAAGTAGCGAAAAATGGTACTCCCGCTTTACAAAGATCAGAAATGAACAATTATCGCATAATTTGTTTCACTTTTTGATTTATGCATAATATAGAAATGTAAGGGAAATGTATATGCGGCAAATTTAAGGCGAATTCATTTCTACGTTGAACATTACTTTAATCTGTTTACCTCCTCCCCGCAGCCGATATCGTCGATACGTCATCAGCGCCGACCCTGTCCTGCTGACGCACGCGGGCAGCTCGGTGACTTACTAACAAAATTAGATTTAATCTTAATATCGATCTATATAATTCTTGCACTTCGTTGATATTAAATCGATCTTCAACTCCTGCGACCCTGTCTCCTCGTTTGGTAGCAACTAAATTATGTGTACTTAGTAAACATAAATTAGTTATCAATTTCACCGACAGACACATTGACAAATGAGAGATCATCAAAATCACAAACTTTAAAACAAGTTCGTTGCTTACTACTAGGACATTGTTTAATGCATATTACACTTTACAAAATGCACTAGGAAATTTACCTAATTTGCATAATTTAATAGATAGGTACTACTGTGATAGGCGACGTCACCCTGCCTCAATTATAGTTTACTACTAGATATTTGTCAATACAACATTATCGCCTAAAATGACATATCGGCATACGTAAAACATTATACAAAGTAGTAAGCGTGTAGTTTGGCAACTAAACTGAAACTGAACATTGTCGTCGTAGGTCGGTATATGTTAGTACCCAACGGTAACAGTGCGGTGAGAAACTTAAAGATGTTTATCCATATTGAAATTAAGTAATTATTAGAATACTGATGTACAGGTGCATTAATAAATTTTGTTTTATTAATTTTTTATTTTAGAATTGAAAATTGCATGAATTGAATATTTTTTTAAATACTTTATCTTTTAACAGACGTCAAAAACGTACTTATTTTACTATACTACGTAAATTATTTTTGTTTGAAAATATATATCTTTTTTTATGTTAATAGCCGACAAACGACAGACGAGCCACCTGATGGTAACTGGTCACCGTCGCCCATGGACATCAGCAAGACCAAAGGTATCACTGATTCGTTGTCGGCCAGGGAATAAAATGAAAGATAGAAAGAAAATATTGGCTTTCGAGCCCCCAGCTGGAACACGACGAGTCATTTGACGGCTGAACCAAGCAGGAGGGTGATAGCTAGTCAAGCGGGCCTCACGGAAAGATAATAATACCAGTAATAACATTAATATCTGAATAATAATACTGATAATATAATCCTCACGCGAAGCCCTACCACCAAAGAGGCTGGTTTCTGTCGCCTCTTACGACACCCTGTTCTGCCAGCATAAGATTGGATGATGTATTTTAGGCCACCCCAATGTGGCCAATTTAGTAGTGAAATATTTCTATTTGGACATGGTGAAGATTTAATACATAAGTTTCGGAAATGAACAACAGAACACCTTAACAGCTGATCGATAATCTGTAATTTAAGGTTTTCGCTGCGTGTGGTTTTATATTGCAAAATTATCAATAAAATTGCAAAGAAATAAAAGCCTGTTTCAAGATTCGCCGGTCGTAAAGCAAGAACTATGAAAACTGGTATTAATTTGGACATGAATTTAATATGTAGCCATAAGTGCGTTGTATAATTGTGAGTATGAAAAAATCTCCTCGGGAGTTTCTTGCCGCTTCTTCTTCCGGGACCACTCACGGTAGGGATTTGTTAAAGCGATGGCGTAGTTTGGCGTTCGAAAAATGTTTTTAAAAAACCAACTTCGAATAAATATTATTTCATACATTCATAAGTTTTTCGCTTAAAAATAATAATACACCTGTTTCAACGTTTCTACAAAATAAATCCCTAATGGGGTAAAATAAGGGATGGAAGCTTGTTTCAAAGATCCGTCAATGATGAAGTAAGGTCTATGAAATTTTTTTTTTATGAAACACTCCTATATTAACATAATATTACAAAAAATCGCAATATTATTTAATAATCCAACAGTACATTCTAAATAAATCCTTATTATTTTATTATTATTACATACATTCAGCCCCAGTTTAAATAAGAAAATATGTAATTGACACTTAGTAATTATGTTTTTCTTTTTAATTTTAGTTTGTTTAATTTGACAGTCAATAGATTTCGTTAGTTCATCCCTAATCCGATCTTAATTTAAACAACCATACGTCAAACAATATATAGCGCTCCAGTAGAGAAGAAAACATCAAAAAGCTAAATAAGTTCTAGTCAAAACGATTAAATGTTCACACACTCACACACCGCATTAGGCTTCCCTGTGTTGCGGGTGGCATAGACGTTCACTAATATGACATCACAAACACCCATGACCCGAGAACAAACATTTATCTGTCACATAAACGTCTGCCCCGACCGAGAATAGAACCCTTTACCCCCCCGCTCGGCAGGCAGGGTCACTACCAACTGGGCTATGGGGGTCGTCTATGTTAGACATAAACAAATGTTTTGTTGTGAACAGCCACGTACTCGTACCCTGAACGGATATTACTGAAATATCCACATGGATATTTTTGAACTGCAACGAGCATTTCCAATTTTTGTATTTTCATTTTACGTGGAGTACAGTTGAAGTAAGCTCAATAATGGAAATTATTACTTAGTTTAAGTAGCTGAAAACTGTGTCGAATACAGGCGACTAGACGTCAACGGTGCGGTATGACACAATATGCAAAGTATGTGTGTACATGAATAATTAAATAAATAAATATGGTGCCCGAAAATGCAACCTCTTATTATTTCATGTTCTGTCAATAGTGTTTATCCAGTAGCAGTTGTCGAGAGTTTCCCACATTATCGGATCAAAATATTGTGATATTATGAGATTTATAACGTTTGTTGATTATTTGAGCTACACAAAGTTGGGTAACGTTCATTTATATTAATGGGCAACGAAAAAACCGTAAAAATATTTAAACAGACAGACAGACAACAATTATAAACTCCTTCTTTACATCCTACGTTTATGTTTATAACATTACTTATTTGTTTATAGAACGTTTAGCACCTCCAAATATGAATAATTATAATTAATATTTTATCGAATACGAAACGGCCCATCCCTAACCACATCTAATCGTCTGTTCTTTTTGAATCGGTTTCTTTGAGTTGCAACTAATTGGTTTTGAAACGAGATAGCTATAATAAAAACGTGGTAGTCGGAAAGAGACGGACGGAATAGGGCGGGAAACATCTTTCTTTACGCGGGTAATTTACGATTCTCTTTGAGTGTTCGCCGTTGACAGTTAGTGTTGTTTTCGGCGAATATAACGCATTCATTAATTCGACTTCACAAGTTTAATATCTTGAAATATATCGCTTTCCACGTGCAGAGGCAACGTTTTAAGAACAAAGGGTGCAATGGTTCGTTAAAATCGCGGGAACAAGCCGACCGGCGATTTCAAACGTTATTCCTAATTTGAAATATTTACTTAATTGGACATTTTTTATTTTAATTAAAAATACGAGAAGCTGTATCCTTTTTAATCGCATGTAATAATTTGAAGATTATTATTAATTACCTACCTTTAGCAACTTTTCAAAATTTGCAAGTAATACAGTCTCAAAACAATGTTGCAAACTTACAAGGAGATTTTGATTAATTCGTGACTGGGGTGCAATTAATAAAATGATGTTAAATCCCAAAAAATGTGCTTTTTATGAAATTTACTAAAAAGAGAAATGTCCACCCTTCTATTGTAATTATGCATTAGGCGGCGAAAAATTAAGTTTTTTTTTTTACGCACAGGCAAAAAGAAACGAGCTATCTTCCGAATATGCGCGATCACACGCAACACTTGGAAGACGTTGGGATTCGTAAAGCGAGTATGTAAAGATTTCAGGAACCCTTCATCTGTTCTCAGCTTATATAAGGTCCTTATAAGTACGTAGTATGCATCACCCGCATGGCATTTCGCGCTGATTATTGTACTAGAATAGACCATTACAAACTGGACTATTTTGATAGAAGACGGTAAATCAGTGATTTTACACACTCTATGAGCTTATCAATGAATTATTATCATCACCCGAGTAATTAAACCTTATCAACATAAGACTCCCCCGCTCCATACCTACTCCTACCCCTCAAGGATATTTTCTTTCAATCACGTCATGAAACCAAATTTGGTGCACATCCACCATTTTACAGATTAATGCAAAACTACAACAACATTTATTCGAACAGCGATGTAAACACAGAAAATAAACAAAAATTTATTGATATATGTTGCAATTATACCTAATTTCACACTTCCTCACTTTAAAACTTGTTTAAATATATTTAGTTAAAAGTTGAATTGTATTTTATTTTTATTAATATTATTATTATTTTCTTTTTTTTGTAATTCTTAGCGTAATATATAAAGTGTTTTATTATTTCCAAAATTATCAGTGATATTATCAATAATATCAAGACGAATCACACTGAACGAATGACTTGCCACTATTTTTTGTTAAAGTAATGCTTAGTGATAAGTTCTTGCTGTACCTATTAAATAAAACAATAAATAATTATTAAGTATCATAATCGTGACTAAGTGACTTCTTATAGAATTTACGTATGTACTCAAAATTGTTATAAAATATTTTGCAAATTTGGTGTGTATTAAAGAAGTGACTGCATCGGTTCGAAGGTTTTAAATGCAGAGAATAGGTATACCTAAAAGCGAGAGAGTACCCGAATTTCCTAAAGAAAAGTTCTGGTGTTCGAGAAAAGGTTTTATTTTTCATGTGTAAGATAAAATCCCTATCCATAAAATATTACACATTCAGAGGTTTAAGAGTAGTAGATTTTAAGATTGACATGTTGTAATAAAAAATTCGTTTCAAACATAAATAATTTAAGAGCACGTACCTAAGAATCGTTCGTAAATAAACACACGGGTGTCGAGTTCGCAACGTCACGACACGACACACGTGGACACACGCTCGGTACTTTTTTTTTTTTTTTGACGTGGGGGAAACATTCAATTGGTACCCGTTGCATTTCTGATGTTACGCCGGTATGCGGCCACATATACCGACGTCCTTCCCGGGATCGTTGGCAGGACGGTTCAGGCTCCCACCCTAGCCGCCCACGACCCCGGAAGCCACCTTTTAGTCGCCTCTTACGACAGGCAGGGGATACCGTAGCCCTATTATGGTCCCGGGCTACAGGGACAACACGCTCGATACTTAACAATCATACTACAGTTGTGTTGTTTAAAAATGTCGCAGAAAACTAATACTAATTATTATTATTAATAAAAATACCAGAGAGACGTCCGCGCTCCGCTGGCGACTAACCGATGGCCAATAGTACTAGGGTCGTGTTAAGTCGAACGCGAATGCATTGTTGGTACTACTTGGTGAGCACTGAGATGTACCGCCTCATTTGTGCGTGTCGAATGTATCGTTGGGTGAGGAATATACTTCGCAGCAAAACTGGGGGGGTACGAAATAATGTTATGTTTGTCGCAAAAGCGAATGGCCGTTTGGTGCGAAGTGTAACAATGGCAATAATTCATATTTTTTAATCAGTCATACAAAAAATATATAAAAAAGGAGTGATAAGATTGGTTGGCCACGTCCCGCCACTGACGAGCTTGGATCGCATGGATTGTCCCCCGTTACATTATATTGACGCATTGTTATTAAACCATACGCTTAGTGGCACATTGAATAAAGTAAGTAGCTGCCATTTAACTGACAGTAGCGTAACTGTTGATTTGTTTACGCTTTTCTGTTAGACTTACTTAACAATTGTGATGGGTCAGTAACAATCGGTGAATTTGAGAGCTATCGGCATTACCTGAAAGACGACTCTAGTGACAAAAGCGTATCTACCATGCACACGTCACAACAAATAATTCAATGGTCTATTTATTCCAAAAGTTGACCTTTCAAACAGGAATACAAAATTGCCAACAAAACAGCGTCAGTGCTTAATGAGATAAGACCTCACAACATCGGAAATCCTGCTACGTAGTGTAGAGCCGAGTCTTATAATATTAATAACATTGTTATACTACTGTATCGTACCCCGTACTCGGATCCCCTCGGTACTCCGAGGATCCACCTCCACGTGTACATAGCATACAGTGTCGCTAATTACGTATAATTAGACTTGAAACGAAACAAATTACTAATTAGTGGAATGTATTTAAAAGTGAATCGTACAAATGAGCGTGTCTATATCCGGCTGCCCGACGAGCAGCCCGCGGGCGCTGAGCGCCGACAGCGGACAAGCGAGGACATCACTCAAACATTTTGTACGTCGCGCAATTTGCAACTCCGCCGAGCACCGCCCGCGCAGGCCCGCTGACGGCGGCCGCGTTTCCCCGCACTCACCGAGTACATGGTGCTTTTATTACTTACAGTTCGTTTTTATGACGCAGCTACCCGAAATAAATTACTGAAAACATGTTTTATATGACTGGAATGTAATTAATTACACACCGCAATCGTAATTATTACATGTTCTTGAGCCGAAGACCATTCCTTGTTGTAATGCTGTGTGACATAAGATCATGTTGACTCTGTCAGAAGGTTTCGTGTTCATACTACGCCAAAAACACCGTTTTAACAATGGGAGTTTACTAAGCAGAGCTATGTGAAGATGCCAGGGGAGTAGATGTTTCCCGATCATTTTACGATCAAAATTGTGTTTGAAAAACAATGATAACGTAATTCAGGTTTCAAAAATTTTTAATGTGGCGTCACTGTATTGTCTATATGCCGTGTAATGGACTGTCGCCATAGGTGTATTCTGAAGCCGGCAGAGCCTGCTCCGAGCGGGAGCGGCGAGCCAGCGGGCGCGGCGAGTAATTTGCACCTCGGGTGACACACGGCGGCGCGCGACGACGACGAATCGCATTCGTCTTATTCCCATTCCACGCCGTGAGCTCTCGTTATTCCAAACGCGTAACTGATGCGCCCTCATTTGTCTCTAGCTAAAATTAAACCCATTTTTATGGATTACCAAGTCGGTAGCGGACGCTTCTCTGCAGTGATAGCCTAGATTTACGGTGCAGCATTACGCGTTCACCGTTAACATTCTCGTAGAATGTCAGCAGAAATCCTTCTCCAATGAGTAATTTAGGCCTTTGTTAAATCAAACAATATACTATTTTTTTTAGTTAAACTATTCATGTTGTTTTGTAGGATCCTATTGTCTCTGTAAAGTTGTGAGTAGAGAGAACAGTGATTAGTTCTGAAAGCGCCTTAGTTTAACGTTGAGTAACACATTTACCAACCTATAAATTCTAATGAAGCAAGTAGGTTAGCTAGTAGGTTATTATCCCTAATTGCTCGTGTTTTACCCGGGATGTGTTTCACATGTTCCACAGTGACTCAGTGCTAGGTATAATTTTTCTTTTAACTATTTTATTATATTAGGCGGGGCCACGCGACTGTCAACACCTTCGTCTGTGGTTCGGCGACATTTGATGTGAAACTAACATTCAAATTCTATAACAAAACATCTTGTGGTGAACGTTTGATAAAATAATACTATTTATGGTTTTGCGAATTTATTTTTCTTTGAAATATTTCTTTGAAATATATTGTGTGCGGTTGCGTTCCGCAGTCAGTACCTCGTACCCCCTGCTGCCACTCACTGCATGTACAATTGCCTCGCGATATCGATAAAGAAAATTAAACACCTTGTTCGTTATAAATATAATATCGCGATGATTTTATATAAGTCTACAAGTCTTTTATGCTACCTACTTTCTCATTTTTGAGACTTTATTTCGAAACATATTCTCACCTCGATCCACAACTCGCAAATTAGTCAAGCTAAGTAGTAACCCCACAAATATAGATATGTAGAGCCTTGGAAATAGCGGACAAAATAAAATATAACCACAACAGTACAAAGAGACTTGCGGCAGCTCGCAACACATCGTCTGCCTGAAAAGGCAGGTGACCGCTTGCCATCTATTTTAGACTGCAAAAGCCTCCATGGTGACGGTATGTACTATATTGGTATATCCTTTTATTTATCATAAATGCATGTTTTCCTTCGTGGGAGGGAGGGAGGTTCTATGCATGTATAGAAGTATATACCATCATACATTGCGCTTGCGGATGGTTGCAATGTAAATTAATACTAATTTAATAACAATGAATTTGCGCAAAGTATCACCTGCTAATATCAACTATGCGGGAACTGTTAAAAACGATGTACTAGTCGTAGGTTAAAATCTATGGACAGCCAGCTTAGCTCGGCTATTATAACAATTAAGGATCGTCTTCAGAACCACAGTAACGTGACAGAAATATGAAACCTATTGAAATGTGTCACGATATAGAGTGAGAGTGAGTAGGTATCGTCGTCATATTAAATCGCCGCGCCGCTCGCTCCCGGCCGCACTGTCACGACATGACAGCTGTCAGTGTCAGTAACGTAACGCGATCTGCGCGCTCGGTGATGGCTGTTATTAATTTCACTCTCATGTTAGCTGTCGAAAGTCGTTGTAAACTGTTCGATTGTACACTTCATGTCGTATTATGAGAATATCTGTTATGTCTGCTTTATTTAGGACGCTGTCTCCCTTATTATTCGACAGATTATAATATTACAGAAATTTGGTAAATATCCGATTGCCCGCCGAAGCACACCTTAAAAATATTATGACGTTAACTAACACTACCGAGTGTAGTGTAGTTTGTGTACAATGTAGTTCATCAATTATAATTGTTACAAATAATAAACGCTTCAACTTAAACACACTCAAACCATAGTCAATAGCGACTCGACCGGAGTCAAGACAATAGGGACGTCTCTATGCAGTTTTTATTTTTTCATTAAGATATCGTATGTTTCTGTTTGGCCTAATGGTTAGCTGGCAGAGAATGCATTTAGCGTTAAGCTCGCCATTTGTACTGTAGTATATTATGGTCAATAAAGATTAAATAAATAAAAAGATATGTGTGTTCCAGTCTGGTTCCATACACGTATATGTAGTTATGAGCAGAAATTATTTATCTGCAGTACTATCTCGTCAACAGGCGTACTGATCGTTAGCTGCAACTAACAACCTAAATTTTAAGATAAATTACTACTACTGGGACAGTGTTATAATTTGTGCTCTCGACTAAAGCAGTATAAGAAATCGTATAATTATATGGAGAAATCGGATTTCACAAGGATTACGAGGGCGAACACCGCCGCGCTCGGCGGTGTCGTGTGACCAGTGCAAAAAGCGAAGGCCGGGATCAAAGGCCGGCGGCAGCGCGCTGTCACACGGCCGGTGACGATGACGTCACCACATGTCGCAGGAGTAGCTTTAGAATTAGTTCGTTCCTTTTGCAAATAAATTCCTAGGTAAACTAACCGATGTGGTTTAGCGAATACTAAAACAAAAAATTCACCTCCCTTTAAATGTAATCAAACGGTAATCTGGTGCGACCTGGAATTTCACAAAGTCTATATATATATATATATAACAAAGTGGACGCATCGTTGCTGAAGTTATATTAGTTATGAAATAGGAATACTTAAGTAGTTTGTTACGTAAAGTATTGAACGTAGCCCACGCTATAGACCGAGCTAACACTAATTACACTCGTCAACGAATACCTGGGAGAGTGACAGTTTCCAAGAAACGAGCTGACGAGCCAGCTTATCATCAGCTGAGCAGTGGTCATAGTCACTCACGTGCAGGGAACGTCGACCCAAGAATCTATGGAGCCCTTTACGTCCCCCAAACCCTGGCTTAAATAAAGTTTGTTTTCGGGTGTGAACTCTTGCATTTCTTACTCCCTTTTTATTGTTTAATTAACATCAATTGATACACTGACATTAGTAATTTTGTTTCCACTATTAAGGTGCTTCTTCATAAAGTTTATTTGATAGTTTTATCGTTTGTCGACAGACCCGTCGGGTGCCATGGGCAACCCGGGCATAGCGGGCGCGGGCTCGCAGCAGTACGGCGAGGTGAACCAGCTGGGAGGCGTGTTCGTCAACGGCAGGCCGCTGCCCAATGCCGTGCGCCTGCGCATCGTCGAGCTCGCGCAACTCGGGATCAGGTCAGCGATACATTAAAGTGTTTCAACCATCGGAGATGCACCGACTGCCGATAGCTGCCATGTATGGTTATATAGTATACTTAAGCGAGCTCCAAAGAAAACCTAAACACAAACATTTATGTATCATATAAATGTTAAATTTATTCGGGGATTTAACCTTTAGCTCAGCAAGCAGAATCTCTATGATGTGAGCCACACACTTGTCTATGCAACGGAAGGTATCATAAAGAAATCTGTATCCTCGCATAATGTTCTAAACGTCCGTTAAACTTGCCACTCCGCACTGACCATAGTGCACCCTAGACTTCACCCTGTACAAAGTATATTCCGATCACATAGGCCAGAAGCGTGTTCAAGTTTTAACTATTTGCTGGCCGTTAGCTAAGTTTTCCTGAAGTTGGTTGTTGGTTATCAGGCCGTGCGACATCAGCCGGCAGCTGCGCGTGTCCCACGGCTGCGTGTCCAAAATCTTGGCGCGCTACCACGAGACCGGCTCTATCCTGCCCGGCGCCATTGGCGGATCCAAGCCGCGCGTCACCACCCCTAAGGTAGTATAGCCTACTGTCGGCAGGTAAATCCTTTTTTATATAAGGACTGTGCTACAATAGTTTGCTTGTACCTACTGTGAGGACTGACTGAGTAAATTACGTGAAGTGTTAATGTCAATATCAAGAGCGATAACGCCGGGGATTCCCCTAGTTAATTTACGGTCCTGAAAAAATCGTTGAATCAGCTCCCTACTTGGCTAATGAACGGAGCCATTTAAACACTTATAAAAGATTTTATAATAAATTTTAATGGCAAATGTAGATAGTAAAAACCTTAGTGATTCCAGTAGAAGGAACCGGTCGCTATTGGCTCATTGGTTGACCAGCATAGTGCACTACTATAACCTCATACTTGGAGGAGAATCTATACAGCCCACTTTTAACGTGATTTGCGTTCCATATTGGCTGGCAACGCGTCAATGAATAACGAAGGAGGTTCATGCCCGCTTGTCAGGTGGATGGCCGGCTTTGCAACCGAAATCCACCAGAAACATTCCACTAAATCAACAAGGAACCCATTTCGTTCATTCGTCCCACTTCGACCCAAGGTTCGTCAACTAGTGACAAGTCCTACAAATATGTTCTAAAAGCGTTATGGCACTCGACAGGTGGTGTCATACATAAAGCAGCTGAAGGCGAAGGATCCGGGCATCTTCGCGTGGGAGATCCGCGACCGGCTGCTAGCGGACGGCGTATGCGACAAGTACAACGTGCCCTCCGTGTCCTCCATCAGCCGCATCCTGCGCAACAAGCTGGGCGGCGCGTTGTATCCCGTGCCCCCGCTGTACCCCGTCCCGCCGCAGCGCTGCTGGCCGCTGCACCAGCCCTACGACTACTACGTCTATCTGCAGGTCGCTACCCTTGCCGGCACCTGGTTACATCCGTGCATCCATCCATCTCATTCACCCGCGCCACAGTCCGGACACGCAGGCCGGGATGTAATGTGTGATTGTTTTTGACAATTATTTAGTCCATGTAAAATCGTATGACTGAATGTCAAAATAAAAGTCAACTACTTTTTATAACTTTAAACTTATCTCTAACTTTTATAAAAGTGCATCAAATCAATTGTTAATGGAATGTAACATATCACACTTTGTTCACGTCCTATCCAGAATATCTTGAATAATGTAACACACATTGTTAAAAGTGCCTTCCAAAAATGGCTTCTTTATGTACATATACGGACTGCCGAGCTCTGTAGTAGAGCAGTAATATATTGTGATGATGAGCATCCTCGGAGGCTGATCTATTATTTAATATAAGGTATTCAACTTGATTTTTAGTTAATACTGGGTATCTATTCCACAGGGTCGACAGCACACGGCGGCGGGCGCGGCGCATGCGCTTCCACACCCCCACCAGCCGCACCCCACGGCGCACCACGCGCATGCGCACGCGCATGCGCTCTGACCCCCTCCCCACGGGGCGCCGCTCGCGCGCGGTCGCGGCCTTGAAAGCCGGTCGTCGTCGGCGCGAGGCCCATAACCCACCATGGACGCCGACATGATCCACCGCCGCGGGTACACCACAGACAAGAGGGCAGCTTACACGTGAAGGGAACCGGTTCTAAATACTAGCGCCATCGGATGGACACAGATGACAAACTTCAAACTGCTCGTGAGTGCAAATAGCGTTGGAGGAGCATGCGTTGACGAGTTTACAATAGTTTATGAGAAAGGTTTATGAGAATGAGTTGCTGGGGCAGTCGGGGCGGCACACAGTTAAACTGGAATAATACAATGACTCAGTACCAACGGCACCCTTCTAATATCGGAGATAACATTTGCATATAAGTTGAACTAAGTTGTCTACTACTGGGATATCTAATTCAACGTTATCAGATCCACGGACACCATGTTGTAAGATAAAATAATTATATTGGCATGGATTTGAATACCAACCAGGCGACGTGTCGAAGCAGCCAATGGCACACATTGCAGGTGGAATAGAACGTTGTTTTGTACAAGGTCAAATGTAAGGTGGACATTGTACGGGGGTCGTGTTGTGTGCCTATTTGTAATTATTGTAATTAATTAAGTACAGCATGTTCAAGAGGCCCAAAGTGCGTGATGGTGGTCCCGCGGGTGCGGTGTGGTGCGGTGTGGTGTAGTGTGGTGACACCCACCACAAGTGCGACTGACAATGACTTCGTTGTAAATGACAAAGTATTAAACGTTGTATATAAATATTTAATATGCAGACGTGTAAGATAGTAGTGCATTAGTATTAATGGTAGATTTTACATGTAACATTCGGGCTCGCGGCTAGGGTTGCCACGTCCAAAACGCGGGAACTGTTAAATGGGAGTGTAATTAGGTTACCGGATCTATTTTACACCGCTGTTTATTTGTGAATAATCTTGCAAAAAACTTCGTCTTACAAGCTATTTCAAATTGTATTAAAACATACATTATATTAAAATACTTACTGTTGGAAATTTGTACCGGCTTCTATCGTGAGCGTTAGATTAGCGTATTATTTTTTGGCAACCCTGAAGGCATGTTTCTAAGTGTAAGTGTATAGGTGGAATGTTGTAAATAGTAGTAGGGATGGTGACAAAATGGGTACTTACTTTATAATTACTGTCGTCAATGCACTCTACCTGTCGTGTATCGTGACCGTGACCTCCAGTGTACAGTGTACAGTGCACTACGAGTGTACAACTTATTGTAGCGACACCGTCGATTCATTCGCTAACTTAGGCAAGATAGTAGTCATGTTACGGTTGAAACTTCTGTTCATCGTCTCGAGCGTATTTTTATTATACTAGGTAATTAAAAATATATATGAAAATGTATTACAACATATACGAAACACCTAACGCCAACTAAATACGCTTTTGACGATCGCTTCAGATACTTCGTTTCTCCATCTTGTTCTGTTGTATTTGACGTTTCCATGTAGCGTACGGTGTTGATGCGTGTTGACCGTGTCGATGCGTGGATCGACCACCATCGGAGTCACAGTTTGCCGGCCACGTCACCGGCTACGTGTACAAATAAACAAGAGAGTTCAACTCATTGTTATTGTGAGAGTTGGTCTAGTGGGTGAGTTCAGTGGCGGGCTCCTGCGGCAGGCGTTCCCAGACTTAGTTAAAATACAGAGATGCGAAAAACTCTTAGCATTAACGTGACGACTCGTTGGCACACTTCACATCACTCGAAGAAAATTACAGAGAACTATCAGGTATTCACATCCCGTCACGTCATGGCACGTCATAGCACGGCACGTCACGTCACATCACGATGTGTTCCGTCGTCTAAGTAAGCGATAATTAATTCGCGAGCACAGGTAACTCAGGCGACAGAACGGAAGCCAACTTTCATAGCTTTGGGGCTGATGTTAATCGATTCGTTATTAACTGAAAAGCAGAAATTCTTTGTATGTTTGTATCGCAATACGGGTGAAGACAGCAGAGGTCGCGGCGTCGGTCCGCTCCACGTTGCGTGTCACACTGCGATGTGATCACCGCTTGTCATATCGGCTTCACTTGTATGCATTATATTTTGATGTAATTTATTTATGTTAAATGTATTTTAGTTACATAACAAAAAATAGTTTTACGGATATGTCTATGAATAAATTGGTACTTATATTGCACTCTTTGTAGTTTTGATTGCACCTCAACAAACACACATATTATCCCCAGATATTACAACGTTACAGTAGAATACCACGACATGTCATAAAAGATTTTGTTACAGTAATTGTCCCTTCGTGACATCACATTATTGAAAATTATACAAGGAAGAAGCAACACAATAATTATTTTGACATACCTACTTCAGGTATTCACGACTATTTTTACTAAATAACATCTCAGTGGAATATTAAAATGGAAAAAAATATTAAAGTATTATAAGTATTCGTACATAACACCCAAACAGAGTCGAGATGACTCCGCTCCGACGGCAGCACTTACTGTACTTGCCAATATACACACTGAATAACACAATTCCAACGGAAAAAATGAAAGCTCTCGTATTATTCGTACCTTGCCTCTGTAAGGCAATGTGCCGATACAACCCTTTCACCCTCTCTCCCAATTCATCAAGTTAGCATTAAGTTCTTGATTAAATACTAGCGGTTACTCCCAGAACTCCACTTTTCTACGCGACCCCACACTGCACACACGGCTGCCGACGGAACTTCGGAACGGAAGGGTTTCCCAACGCCCGCCTGACAGTAAGGTGTTGAAACTACTACAAATAGACGCCGTATAATACTTATGATTGATGTCTTTAGCGAAGGCCCAGGAGGCAAAACATGGTGTACGATAACTTTTTTTTGCGCCCAGACAATGGGAAAGGGCTACCCCCGGAAATGCGCTGGAGGGAGGTGGTGAATGTTCATGCATACCGGCGCAGCCGGCTGCGCTAGTTATGTGGGACTCCCGATAAACCTAGGGACCTACCCACTAAACACAACCAGAGGTTGGCTCTATGGCCTCTACGCTTTCATCTTAGGCGACCCCCGTTAGGGAAGAGGGGCGCTAATATACGATAGCGTACCATCTATCAATATGAACAGTAAAATTTGACCTGCTTAAGATTCTCCAAGTGATCCAGAGAACTACACGATCAAGCGAACGCGTCAGTGTCAACTTCCGATGTCTAGTGGCCGCCGTGGAGCAGCTCGAACTGCTTGGTTAAAATCGAGTGACGATCTATTCCAGGACACAGATCTTTCAACAAAACTGACTGGACTAGTCCGGATTCATAAACATGTCGATGGCCGGTGAACGCGTTCAAAATGTTTCATCGGACTTGCAGAACGTCCTTATTAGTTTGTTAACTGATTCCCGGGCGCGCAGGGGTAGGTAGATGGAGCTTCGCACCGCGCAGAAACGCGATACGTCCCCCGAATCAAGTTTACAACCGAAAACAATAAACGGATACTGCACCGACCGGAGTCGGACACGAATTATCAATTAAATCCTTGCTTTGTTTCGAATTTAATACCACCTAATCCGAAAATTTACTGTATTTTACGAGCGCTCGACCGCCCTGCCCGACGGCTCGTTACGTCTGTTTCTTTATGATATCCTTATTCTTACTATCGATGTACAATATTTCAGAAAGGTATTGACACCCTATGCTTTATATATATAGGTAAATATATTCTACGATTTCGATATAAGGTCACAATGTATCCGTACATATCAACGGTAAATGTGCCTCTATATTATTTGTCCTTGAAAATAAAGATTATTATTTCTTTAGTGAATGGAATTTATGTAACAGTATCTATCAGAACATATGTGATATCTTAAAATTATAGAATATATTTTAGTCAAACTAATTTTCTTTAGTTTAGTGTAAGGTTTACGAATATTACCTTTACCTAAGGTTTACCAATATTTACATACTATAATGTAATATTTTTAGAACTGGAATTTCTCCAATACACCTATTAATAAATCTCACATATCTATATTCATTTGATTTCTTCTCGCATAATGTATAAAGTGCCACCGAAATTATAAATTTTATTTATTATTTTATCATTTTATTGTGTAGTGGTTCATGAAACGCACTGCTTTCCAAATTTCTTCTATGTACTTATAATGAATTTCGAGTACAATAGACATGACCTTTCTGCTATTTGGTTACGAAACCCTTACAAAAACGGGCGAAATTCGAACACCGCGTTCAGCAACAACTTATCAATTACTGACACCAACTAAAACATATTTATCTTGAACCACTGGAACAACGTGCGCTTCGTTTTAATTACATCTAATGACCACTCGTGGTAGGATATACCACTAGTTTGCCACTTACTCTAATATGAAAATTTTACTACTTAACTCGACAATATTGTAATACTTTATACTCTTTAATATCTCCTATTTCAATTGATTAACATTCGATTTATGGCGTTGTATGTTAACATTACCTATGGTGTTGTAACCCTATTATGTAAAGTCTCTCAATTTGTGGTAAGATTTATTTGTATGTGACACCGGCGACACGGTGGAAAGGCAAAAAAAAATATCGACATAAAGGAACTAAACGTAATGAAATCAACTCGTTGTACGAGTGCAGAAAAAGCGCGGGAGCAAAAAAGATGGCGGCTGTTAAAATGTCACCCGAAGCCAGCGCCGCGCAGCGACCGGCCTAATTAAAAACTGCGCGCGGCCGCTTTGTGACCGAGCGCTTCGGACTCGCTCGCTACAAAATGCATATTAAGTATCAATACAAATTGTTACCATGAAATTATTTCTCACCGATCCGACGGAGTTTTTGCACACGTAAACTAAGAATGTCGATTGCGGTTCAATTAAATATATTATCAAACAGTAGGTATTTGAACCACACAAATTTAGTTTATCACAGTTTACAACAACCTTAACTTAGTTTACCTACAAAAGCACATTGTTTATATACAAGACTGTTAGAAATATGTTCTATTAGATTTTTAAATTTCGAACGGCATTCGTAAATATTGCTATTCCACGGCTGGGCTCCGATCTCGTCTCGTCGATGAGAAGAACTGAGGCCGCAGTCTGCCACGCTGGCGAAGTGCTGATCGTTGCTGGCAACTTTACAGATAACTCTCTGTTCTATGTGCAGTCAGTCGGTCAGTATCAGTAGATATGTTTCCTGATGCTATTTTTCTTCATCGAAGCAAGTGATACTTAAATAATTTTAAAATTGAAAACTAGAGACGCGAGTGGGATTGAACTTGAGTCTCCAACGCGGAAGGCTGGCTCATACCAGAGCCTATAGCTGCTTTTTCATACATACACATAAGTGTACTTAATATGCATAACATTGTATGATTAAATGGTAGGTATATTGTGCAATAACACCTAACCTCAACGCTTACATGCCTCGTTCATCCCCACTGTAGGACACCCTGGATGGAATCCATACACGAACATATGTCAGAAGAGCAAGAAGTAACGATTGTCATCAAGCAAGCTTCCCGAAGTGGCACTAAGACATCTCATTTGCAAAAACAAAGCTCCGGAACATCAAATAGAACTTCGACAATAAATAACATCTCGGTGGTCACGACGACAGGTCGCAGGGCGCCGTGCGGCCCGCGCCCGTCCGCGCCCGCTCGGGGGCGGACCCTGGCCGGGGTCGCCATGCGCTGCGCCGACAAAGAATATATTTTACTAATTCGTCACGCATCACAAACTGACAGAAATGGGTATACTTGAAAAAACCACAACGAGCAACACGTGTCATTTTTTTGTTAGCACGTTTCATTGAATATTGTTTGTCCTATCTTCTCAATGAATCGGTGAAGTGAAGCATCGAACGATTCGTAATAAGCTCTTTAATGTGAGACATTTTTACGGTGTTATAATCTAAATAAATGCACACCCTCAGTATGACTGCGTGTCGCGGGCGACCACAAGACGTGTAGCGACCCTACAATACATGAGCATTAATGTAAATATGACAACCCTATTTTTGTTACCACTGCATTTATAGATAACAATAACAACACCGCCGTCATTCGTCTTTCTCACGCCCTCGTATATCGCGACTATTATATATTTTCAACATTTGGAGTCCTGTTTACTGTTTAAACCTCATCGATACGCACTCCCACATACACAGCGACCGGACACACACTTCCATTTATGTGTCAGATAAACGTCATTTAGCCGGAGTCGAACCCAGAACTCTTCACACTCATGACTACCTTTAGTATGTTAGTATAATAAGTGTTTTATTAAGTTAAAGTTGCTCCCGGTGAACACGCCGCGGTCGAGGTGGGTCCACTGGGGTCGATGGTACCTTCGTTTTCGTATCTGAGATGAAACTAAAGTGTGGGTACCATCGGCTATTCCCACGGTCGGTGCGCCCTGTCGAACGACGGACGACGTAGGGGACTCTTCGCTCGGCCGGTCGGACTTGGCAAGCGGCGTCGTGATGATACCTTTGGTGTCCGAACCAAACATTTAGACGACGGGCGGCGGAGAGCGGGTACTTGACGTCACGTGGTCCATCAAAACCATCAATACTGACTGACTTTAAATACGGATTTTTATAACGACTGCTCAGATTAATAAAATAAATTTGTTGGA
>PDGT01000029.1:3737336-3750534 GCA_003671415.1 Megathymus violae | reverse complement strand
TAGGGAAAAGGGGCTCTAAACTACTAAGTACTAATTGTGAACCAGTATTGGCATTAAATTACAGGAGGACTGAAGGTCCGATTGCTACTTCCAAATCGATAAAATAAATACGAACACTTTGTAGTTACAAAACAGTTTTTAGGTGTTTTTTTTTTTTAAATTCGTGGATTGATTTACCAATAAGTGATACCAGATAGGAATATATAGGTTTTTATCACATCCAAATTTTACAATCAAATAGCAATTCTTAAGGTCATGTACAGTCACATATCTAGGTTTGTCTGTTAGCTGCGAAGTATTCACGTCACGTTGTCGACATCAGCTTCCCCTGCGTGCTAAACTACTGTTTCTATTTATAACAATCACATATCTTTAAAGATTTTAAC
This sequence comes from Megathymus violae, assembly GCA_003671415.1. Lineage (NCBI taxonomy): Eukaryota > Metazoa > Arthropoda > Insecta > Lepidoptera > Hesperiidae > Megathymus > Megathymus violae. Next base: position 3,750,148 of record PDGT01000029.1, on the reverse strand, counting down.
AATACACAACATTACATCATGCACAACTTTGTAACCATACCTTTAAATAAACATTTTTGATTCCAACGAAAAACTTTCCTGCTCGCGATACCTACACTCTGCAGACCAACATTTTCCATCTAAATACAACCATTCTTCGCTTCATTAATAGGTGACAAGACGTCAAACCAAATTTAGTGATTGGGCAACAACGGGTGTTTATAAAAGTAGAATTAGACTTTTTGAACTTCATGCAGAAAAATCGACTTCCACAGACCCTGAATTTTTAAAGCATGTTAGAATTTATTCAAAGATTTTTAAAATGGTCAGCGCGAAAGCTAAATCGATTTACATTGCGAATAAAATTAAGACCTCTGCAAACAGAGTCAAAACTACCTGGGACGTTATTCATAAGGAAATAAGTAGAGTAAAATTAAATGATCATAGTTTTGCTTTAAATGTTGTAGTGTTATAAGTAAAAGATCTAGCGAAATTTAGAAGATCGAATGTATTTAAGAATTCCTGGTGGTTACAATAAATATAATACAGGAGTTACAAGATTAAGAAAGTAAAAGTATAGGGAAACGAGTTATTTTGTTTGTGACAGTGATGATTGTACACACACAAAATTAATTGGGAAGCTAAAATATCCAGCATCCAATGACAATAAAGGAAATTACAGTTACCATATTGATAGTCCGTAGGCCATGATTGAATCAGATGTTTGGTAAATCCAGCCAATAAAAGAAACATTGAAGTAACAGTTTTTGTGCCGTATTGGGGCGGCCTAGAATACTCCTCCAATCCCATCCTGGCAGAACAGGATGTCGTAAGAGGCGACAGAAGCCGGCCTGCTTGGTGATAGGGCTTCGCATATAGATTATATTATCTGTATTATTATGAAGTAATTAATATTATTACTGGTATTATTATCTTTCCGCGAAGCCTAGCTGGCTAGCTACCACCCTCCTGTTTGAATTAGCCGCCAAATGATTCGTCGTGTTCCAGCTGGGGGCTTGAGAGCCAGTACTTTCTTTCTTATCTTCTTCTCATTTCCCGGCCGACAATGCATCGGTGATACCTTTGGTCTTGCTGATGTCCATGGGCGACGGTAACCACTTACTATTGGTGACTCATTTTCTCGTTTGTCAGCTATTAACATAAAAAAAAAATAATAAAACTGTTCGATATTATTCCTGATAATATATTTAATTTACATTCCGATGTAGACATTAGTAGAATAATGAAGGAGAATAATATTTCTAACTCCCGTGCCAGTTATTCGGGCTCTTTTGCAAATTTTATTCAACTAACGTACCGAAAATTTAGAAAAATTATTTACAACTAGTTGAATCAATTAATATTGAAAATGACTGTGTATTCCGAAAATCTTTAGAGAATCCTGACGGTACTTTGTTCAGTACTATAATTGAAAATATTTCTGAAACCGGTAATGTATTGAAAACACTACCAATTACCCCCAACGAAAAGTATCACAACAGGGGCCAAAAGGCAGTGCTTACACATTTTTACAAAGGTACGGAGAAGAAAGTCAAAAGTATCCAAAGAATAGCTTACCCCAAGTATCCCAAAAACCAACTGCAGCTTCACGAAAGCATTTCTTCGGTGACAGCAGTTCCGATAGTGACTTGGATTTTTTTCCGAGAAAACGTATAGAAAATATATAAATTTATAGCATAGAGACTCTTATTAAGATTTCAATATGTTTATATTTCTCTGTATTTGTGACAAAAAAATTATGTTGTTTTTATTATATGATTTTGTATGTTGAAAGATATTGTAATCGCTTAGTAATATTTTAAATAACTCCTGTGATTTTATGTGGTTTTAATGTTTCGTAGCTGATACTGCAGAAAAAAAAAAAATATTGTTAGCAGCAAAGTGCCGTCACATCCGTTAAGAGGAGGGGATGGCGGACAATCACCGTCAAGCACCTATATAAGACGATGAGCGCTCGTCTGGAGACCGCTTCAGATGAAGACTTAGAGGCCACAAGGCCAAAGCCAACTCGGGTGGTGTTTAGTGGGTAGGCCCCTAGGTTTCTCGGGAGTCCCACATAACCAGCGCAACCGGCTGCGCTGGTATGCTATGAGCATTCACCACCCCCCTCTCGCGCTTTTCCGGAGGGTAGCCCATTTTTCATCTTCTGGGCGCAAAAAAAAAAAACGTCTGGAGACATTAGCGCCCCCTTTCCCTAAAGGGGGTCGCATCAGATGACGGCTTAGAGGTCTCCAGGCCAAAGCCAACCTCGGGTGGTGTTTAGTGGGTAGGCCCCTAGGTTTCTCGGGAGTCCCACATAACCAGCGCAGCCGGCTGCGCTGGTATGCTATGAGCATTCACCACCCCCTTCCCCCGTTTTCCGGAGGGTAGCCCTATCTCCTTGTCTGGGCGCAAAGAAAAAAAAGTCTGGAGACACATATATTTGTGGTGAAAGTGTTAAGGGGAAACTCTGCCCGTTTGAATAGTCAATTCTGTTTCGTCTTATATTTGTTTAGAAATTTGCCATTTCGTAATTTATAAATTTCACCATTTAAAATTTCTTAATGAAGTTCTTTGTAGTAGTAGTGTAGTAGTCGTCTTTGTGAAGTAATTGCGATTCTAAACCGACAGGCACTTCAATTTGGCCGTTTTAGTACTCGCGTATTTTTATTAAGAAAAATTAGGGTTTACCAACGCTTGCTAGGACGTCGATTGTTCTCGGATCGGTCGTGATATAGTTTAGCTGGATTTTGGTTGTTGCGTGCCGTCACGAGCAATATTACGGAAAGTGAAGTTATTTACGAGTTTTTCCGGGTGCATATATAGTAGAAGATTACTGGCTGCAGCGACTACCCTGGTGCTGCGTCTTTAACTTGCTGTGTGCGTTGAACCGGAGGTCACGCGACGGAACACTTTAAATACCATACCCCTGACTCTTTTCATATTCCTTTGTTTAAGATAATTTCATATTTGATTCCACCTTTGGGGAACCCCATTTCCCTGACATACACTGATTGACTAGTGACTTCCTCAGTATACAACTAGGCTACAATGCCCAGATGTGCTCGCAAACCAGCTTTTAGAGTTTTAAGAGGCATCGGTGGTCGGGAAGCCGAATCTACTTTTTTTGACACTGCCTATAGGGTTTAAATGCAATAACTCTGGAAGTAAACCTGCACGTCGTGTCCTCCGAATACATAAATACACCTGTTATCATTGGTACCGACGTTCTTAATAGGGAAAGGGTTTGATATATTCGAACTCGCTATTCTCGGTTATTTATGAGGGAAACAGTTGACCCAAAGAATGTTATGGTCGTACATTCTGATACATCAATCCCGATTAATAGAATTCTTGTGGGTGTTCGAGTCTGGTGAAATTCTGGTGTATATCGACGATGTTCATCAGAAATATTAATTAAGCAAAACAATTGAGCGTGGATTTATATGATTACGAGAGGTTCTCACAGTTTTGACTACCTCTGGTTTTTCCATAAATTTACGAAAATGTTCGTTTTTGTGCACGGAAATTGAGTATCTTGGTTGACGTATAAGTCAAGGCCAGGTTAGGCCGAGTCAAGATAAAGTTGAAAGCTCTAATTGAATCCGCTGAACCCAAAAACGTGAAACAGGTCCGACAGTTCATGGGTCTGGCCAGTTATTATCGCAGGTAGAGAGGAGAAAACCTCGTCGTACTTTTGAACGAAACTTTTTGGTTTTGGTCAAGAAACAAACACAGTCGACTGGCAAGTTGGACTCCGGCATGTCCTTATCGCGTGGTAAAGACGCTGTCGCATTGGCGGTACGCATAGCGTCTTCTGGTTGGCTTCTACAGCAAACCAACTCAAGCGGTGGTGGAATCTATTATTCCGTGGCGTGGCGAGTGGACTCGCGTAGTATGCGCGGCTTACTTTTCTGGTGAATTAGTGTGCGATTGTTGGAATATTATTACAAATTTGTGTCTATGTTCCATCAGTTGTACACGGTTATGTTGTGGGCATGCTTCACGTCGTGCCTCTATCCTGAAGGTGTCATGGACACGCTTCACGTCGTGCCTCTGTCCTGACAGTCGTAAGATACACTTCACGTCGTGCCTCTAGATTGGTTCAGTGTTGTTAAACTATGTATGTATCACAGCGCGCCTCTAGCTTAGCAGCATGTTGTGTTATCTTTAAATTAATTGTTTAACGCGCTTATTTTATTTGTATTTTTAGAGACGATGTGGTATGCTAACGTCATGCCTATGTCATACGGATGATAATGTACTTCTATGTGTGTATAATAAGCTAACGCAGTGCCTATGTTATACATATGTAGGTGACACATGATATGTGAACGTCGTGCCTATGTCATGTAATCATGGGAGATAGGGATGACTAATGTTATCCTATTCAGTGTTGCTATGTGAACTATGCTAACGTCATGCCTATGGTTCATGCTTGACTGTGCCATTTTTTTTAAAGTAAATCCTGTCACTTTTGGCGATAAGCTAATTCTGTGCCTATATCGCGCAAGCGTAGGGGCCGTGTGGTATTCTAACGTCGTGCCTATGCCACATGGGACATGTGGTATGCTAACGTCGTGCCTATGCCACATGGGGGTGTAAGAGACATACAGGCTTAGAGGCCATGTGGTACGCTAACGTCGTGCCTATGCCGCAGGAGAACGTGAGAAAAATGCTCGCACCTAGGTCTCTCACGGTTCTTATACCTAAGCGTGGTTAACGTCCACTATAACAGTAATGGTGGAGTTGAGTTGTCTGCAGCGGTTGAACTGCATTATTGCCATGAAAAAAAAAAGTTGTTTCAAGTTTTTTTTCTTTTAAGGTGCAAACTGTAATAATGACGACACGGAGCCCACGTTTGAGCAAGCTGCCAGACATAACGATATGACTTATGAACTGATGACATCAGGACCCTTACTAAGTACCTCCAGTACAGTACATCCTCGGGTATAGGAGCACGAGGACGAGCTCCAGTCAGGAGGCCATGTTAGCAGCAAAGTGACGTCACATCCGTTAAGAGGAGGGGATGGCGGACAGTCACCGTCAAGCACCTATATAAGACGATGAGCGCTCGTCTGGAGACACACTTCCGATTCTGCTCCCGTAGCAGACGGACACCTCCGACATACTCTCGAGTAAGTCATCTCCATTTTTCGACTGCATTTTCTGTGTCGTCGATACCGTATCGACCGCGACTTAAAAGGCAACAACTTTTAGTGTCATTTTGTGTTGGCATCAACTAAGTATTCGTTTCGCGTTTGAGTTGGTGGATACCTAACGGTGACAACGAAGCCAGCTAGCGTTGACCCGGTGCGCTTCTTAGTCCTCTCGGACTGAGAGAAGCCGGAGACCCGATCCCACTGCACTGGGCCTTCCCAGGGTGACGGTTAGTGGCTATTTCCGCTAGGGATAGTCACTGTTCTCGTAGTCTCGTTCGTTCCATTTTCGTTTTTAGATTCCGTTTTTCGTTTTCGCTCCTCTCCCTGCTGCGGCAGGGAGGATTGTTAGGAGGATGAATCCATCCGAGCTAGGGTTCCTCCGTCGCATCCTCGAAGCCCTGTCTCCATTCATGAAAGCGCCTCTCGACGAGAAGGCAGTCATCCAGGCCCTCGCAACAAAAACATCACAGACAGACTCACCCACGTCCCCTGACGCCTCATCAGCCCACGACGTCGAATTCTCCGACGCGAACTCCGTCTCGTCGCGTAAACGACCAATCGAGTCCGATGGCTCTCTCGAATTATCCGACGACGGTACCGTCACACCGTCGCAGTCCGACGACCAGGCCTTCCAGCCGGTCGAGACCAAGCGCACTAAGCGCCTAACCAAACGCATCGCTAAGGCGTCCGCAGAGGGAAAACCTTCCCTTCGCACCCAACCCGTCCCACTCATTTCCATCGACACCAGCGCCCCGTCCTCTTCCAGACAACTCCCTCCCATCAAACCAGCATCCCGTTGCTCACCCGTCCCTCCCCAGGTCAAGGCCCCGCCACCGGTATTTGTCCGGGATAAATCTAAGTAGTTATTAGTCACTCAGCTGTGCGCCGACAGCAAAGTCTATTACACCCACGCTAAGGTCACCGGCGACACCGTCAAGGTGACTTCTCCCAACACCGATGTTTTCCGTGCCCTAGCGACGCTACTCACATTAAACAAGATCCCATTCCACACCTACGCCCTTCCGGAAGAGCGCAAGGTGCGAGCCATACTCCGCGGAGTCCCTTTCGAGCTTCCTAATGAAGCGATCCTCGCCGACTTAGTCGCCCAAGGACATCCAGTAGAAGCTGTACACAAGATGTACAGCAACACGGGTAGACAATATCCGCTGGCTCTAGCCATCCTATCAAACACTCCCGAGTCCCGGAACATTTTCCGAGACGATATCACCATCTGTGGTTTATCTTTTATTAAAGTAGAACCCCCGCATAGACGCAGCTTCCCCGGTCAACGCCATCGCTGCCAGCTCTACGGCCACGCAGCAGCGAACTGCTCCGCGAACCCCAGGTGCGTTAAGTGCCTGGAGCCCCATAGCACCAAAGAGTGCTCGCGCACACGCGACTCGAAATCGCCTCCAGCCTGCGTTTTATGCGGCCAAGCCGGCCACCCGGCCAACTACCGTGGCTGCCCCAGAGCTCCCCGCCCCATCCAACCCAGGACTGCCGCTAGTCTTGGAGAAATATCCAACCTGGCCCTCCGCCAAACACCGTAGAAAACTTCCCTCCTCTGAGGACGCCTGTCGCGCCGCCTAGACCCGAGGATTTTAACTCATGGAGACGCACCGACACGACCGCGACAACCGTAGCTGCTCCCCGCCCTGCCCCGGCCGCCCCGCGCGACCGGAAACAGGCTGAACCGCGTACTAGCAACACCTCGCAACCAGAGGACAAGTCGTCCCTGGCCGAAGATATGAAACTCGTTTACGACGTTATGCAAAACGTCGATATCGCGGAAATTTCCGTCCTGGCTCGCAAGATACGGGCGGTGACCACGCCACAGCAGCGCCTTCTAGCGCTCGCTGAGCACAGCCATCTATTAACATCGTTATAATGGCCCAAGCGCTCAGTGCGCCTTCCTGTCACACCGGTCGTACCAAACCCAAGGGCATCTCGCTCGTCTCGTTCAACACTCGCGGCCTCCGCAACAACATCCCTGAATTAAAGGAATTCGTTCGCAACAACGCCACGGACTTACTACTAGTTCAAGAAACTTTCTTAAAATCCGCCCACACCAAGGGCCTATCAATTCCCTCTTACAACCTTATACGTAACGACAGACAAGACAGAACCGACAGAAGCCCCGGCGGCACCACAAACCGCGTAAGCGGTGGCACCGCTATTTACTTTAGAAAATCGCTCCACTGTTCCCAAATTGAGACTCCAACACTTACTAACTTAGAAGCCACTATTTGCAAGCTAGGTATGACTGGGCACCCGTCCCTGATCATAGCGTCAGTATATAAACCGGCGGGAGCTCCGCTTTTAAACTCGGACTTAGAGGCCCTACTCTCACTAGGAGACTCGGTTATTTTATTCGGAGATCTCAACTCCAAACACATAGACTGGAAGTGTCGATCGACCAACGCGAATGGAGTCAAACTTAAACAATTCTTAGAAACACGGGACGTCGATGTCCTTTGTCCTTCCTCCCCTACTCATTACCCGGATCACGCACTCAACTCTCCCGACATCATCGATCTCGCGTTAGTTAAAGGAGTCGCGCTTAATTTAAGGGCGATCGAAACGCTCAACGACTTAGGTTCTGACCACCGGCCGGTCTCGCTCAAATTCGGGCCTTATGCCACCGATCCAACCACTTCTACTAAAACCTTCACCAACTGGGAAGGCTATAAAAAATCACTAGTAACAGGTCTCGATGCCGCCGGCTCACCACTGGCTACCATCAACTCAGATTACTTCGTCAATACGGAAAAGACAGACTCAGCGGTCAACGCATTTAGAACAAACATCTCTCCGTGACAACGAGCGTGTAGTCGAGGTGCCAAACCGAAAACTACCACTCGATGTTAGGAATCTTATTCAAGCTAAGAATGCAGCCCTGAGAAGGGCCGCACTCTACCCCACTCCAACGTATAGGAAGCGAGCCAACGCTCTCCAGCGACATGTTCGCTCTCGTCTTGCCGAAGTGAGGAACTTCAATTGGGACTCCCTCATGGAGGGGATCAAACCCTCCCATCAGGCGTTCTACAAGGTGGCGAAAGCCTTCCGAGTAGGCGCCCAACCTCTCACCCCGCCTTTATCACGTCCCGATGGTAGTATCGCCTTCGAAGACGTCGATAAAGCCGAATGTTTCGCTGACAGCATAGCTTCCCAATGCTCACCCAGTCCGCAACCATGCGCTCCTTCACATATTGAATCAGTAGAGGATGAGGTCCGTAAAAAGAACTCACTCCCTGACACTGCTGAGCCCATCGTCGTTTCCGTTGACGAAGTCCAAGATATCATCCGGGGTCTTAAACCCCGCAAAGCACCAGGAGCCGACGGCATCTCTAACGTCGCGCTTAAACAGTTCCCCGAGCAGGTTCTCTCTCTCTTAGTTTTCATTTTTAATGCCTGCTTGCATCACTGCTTCTTTCCAACCGCTTGGAAGGAAGCAATCGTTATAGGAATTCCCAAACCTGGTAAACCTCTTAACATAGCGTCAAACCACCGCCCCATCAGTCTCCTCGAGGCTATGGGGAAAGTATTCGAACGCGTCATACAGACAAGACTAAGTGCCAAGCACTCGTGCCCTCAGCAAATCCACCGTATAGTGGAATATATCCTAAGCAGTTTTTATAAGGAGTACTCTCTTCCCCACGCCCACTAGCGGCTGGGGTTCCTCAGGGCTCGGTACTAGCCCCCTTGTTATTTTTAACGTACATGAACGACATTCCTATCCCTAAAAACGGCGTACAACTCTTATTATTCGCAGACGACACCGCCCTATATTATCAATCGCAGAAATTAAATTCGGTCCTCTTCAGACTCCAACACTCAGTAGATGAGTTAGGAAAATGGTTCGCCAAATGGCGAATCGAAGTCAACGCGGAGAAAAGCTCCGCGGTATGTTTTCACCACAAGACCAGACATAGACAAGACGACCCTAACATCCGGTTGCTAGGCACCCCTGTTCCGTGGAAAACCACTACTTAATACTTAGGAGTAACACTCGACTCCAGACTGACTTTCAGACCACACATTCGTAAAGTCACCAACTCCGCCAGATTTTATATGGGCCGACTCAACAGTCTGTTGGGAAGGCATAGTAAGATGTCCCTCAGAAGCAAGCGAACCCTCTACAAGGTTTGCATACGGCCGGTGATGTCATACGCCGCCCCTGTCTTCGCACACGCCGATCCCAAAGTCCTCTATCCCATCCAAGTCGTCCAAAACATTTTTTGCAGGAAAGCAACCAACGCTCACTGGTGCGTGAGGAACGCCGACATCTGCAACTTCCGACAATTCAAAAATCTTTTAAAGACTATTGTACAGCATTTTTTAAATCCTCAGAGGAACATTCAAATCCACTTATCAGACAGGCAGCGGATTACACCGCCCTTAGTCTTACAGGTCGCCAAATCCGGAGGCCAAGAAACGTTCTCACAGATCCCCCCGACAAGATATCTTCTGACTTGGACTGCCGCCTGGCAGCCATAGTTAAAAATTCAAATAGTAACAGTTAGTAGCATCCTTAAGATGCCCCATAGTCTCACCATTCGACAACACCTTAATTGTTAACAACAAGCGTATGCTCCCTCGGGAGTGCCGCTAGCACCCTTTCCTTCTCTAAGGATGGGTCGCTTCAGATGAAGGCTTAGAGGCCACAAGGCCAAAGCCAACTCGGGTGGTGTTTAGTGGGTAGGCCCCTAGGTTTCTCGGGAGTCCCACATAACCAGCGCAGCCGGCTGCGTTGGTATGCTATGAGCATTCACCACCCCCCTCCCGCGCTTTTCCGGAGGGTAGCCCATTTTCCATTTTCTGGGCGCAAAAAAACAAAAAAAAGTCTGGAGACACATACATTTGTGGTGAAAGTGTTAAAGGGAAACTCTGCCCGTTTGAATAGTCAATTCTGTTTCGTCTTATATTTGTTTAGAATTGATTTACAAAAGTCTGCTTGATTTGCCATTTCGTAATTTATAAATTTCACCATTTAAAATACTCGTGAGCTTAATGAAGTTCTTATTTTTATTTATTTAGTCCCGTTCTGCTAAGAATATATATATTATTTATTGTTTTTTGTCAACAAAGCTACGGTGAGTTTGTGTGATATGATACGTTAGGTACGTTTTAATCTCATTTTGTGATTTGTATGTTGAACTAGATAATGATTATGACTATCTATATACATAATTTTTAATGAGTCTACTAAATTACTAATAATTATTGAGCTGTTTAAGTTATCCTATTTTTGATTTAGGTTATTTGAGAAAAACACAAATACTTTTCCTTTTTAGTTCATTTTATTTCATTGTATGTATTAATATTTTAGAATTAAATTGTGTTATTAATTAAAACTACAGTTCCTGGGAAAATCTAAATTAGTTATTATAAATTAAACACTGATTCCTTATTTTCATTCTAATTCCCATTTCAAGCAGTGCAGCCTTATTTTTCGCCGTGAGGCGATCCGCCCAAACCGGGGCACCGTACGTCGCCATACTCCGGCAGACTCCGGAGTACAGCTGCCTGCAGGCGGCGCTAGGTCCTCCGAGGTTCGGAAGGAGTCTGCCCAGCGCACTTGCCGCCTTCACGACCTTCGGTCCCACCATCGCGAAATGTGGGCCGAAGGTCCAACCTCCGTCCAGGATGAGCCCGAAATATTTCATTTGGAGACTCATCCTGACTCTCCCCTCTCCGATCTGAAGGGCAGCCCCCGGTGGAGGTCCCTTACGGCCGGTCCCAGGGAAGAGCAGGGCTTCGGTCTTGTCAATCCTGACACGAAGCCCTAAACTCTATGCGTCTGATCACGAGGTCGAGTCCGACCTCGGCCAGCCTCGGAATAAACGAGAGTGTCATCCGCGTAGCAGATGACACCCACCCCGGGGAGAAGACGGCCTCGTAGGACCCAGTCGTACCCGATGTCCCACAGGATCGGACCCAGAACGGATCCCTGCGGGACACCGCAGCCGACTTGCCGCCACTCCACGGACCCCGATCGGTTCTCGAGGCCTACCCTTCGATCTGAGAGGTACGCCTCCAACAGCCTTCTTAGATACGGTGGCACTCCGAAGTATTTTAGTGCCTCCCGTATCACCGCGTGCGGGAGGCTATTGAAGGCGTTCGTGATGTCCAACGACACCGCGACCACCACCTCCTTTCCGTGTTCCGCCTCAGCCGTCACCGCCCGCAGGCGTTTGAGGGCGTCGACGGTCGACCGACGTGCTCGGAACCCGAACTGGGATTCTGAAAGTCCGGGCCCCGAGCCCTCCTCCAGGTGCTGAACGAGCCGGGAGGCCACTATCTTCTCCAAGGCCTTCCCGGCTTCGTTCAGCAGCACCACCGGTCGCACCTTACTCTGGAGGCGGGTAATAGCCGCCTCCATTTCAGCCTCCGTGACGGATGGTGGAACACCCTCCTCCTTATCCGGCGTCTGCCGAGCCATTCTGGGGGGAACGAAGCCCTCGGGTTCGTCGGGGAAGAGTTCCCCGACGATCCTCCCCAGTTGCTCCGACTGGAGCGTATCGCTGATTGGGGCCGACTAGGCGCGAAGCTTGTTCCGCGCCATCATATACGGTTGGCCCCAGGGGTCCCTTTCTAGGCCCCACACTAGCTCCAGCCAGGCCTCCTCCTTGGCTCGGCATATGGCCTGCTGCGGGAACTTCGTCTTCTCCACGTAGATCCTGCGCAGCCTGTCGTCCCTGTCAACGTCCTGGGGGCGTCTCCGCCTGCTCCGGGTATATTCCCTCCTGGCCCCATTGCAGGCGGCCCGGAAACCGGCTATCTGGGCCGACCACCAGTATAGTGCCCGCCCCGGGGGTGGACGCTTTGCAGACAGCAGTGAATGCGTCGCAGAGCCGATTAGCCGCCTCATCCAACCCAAACTCCGACAGCGGCGGGAGGCTCCAGCGGCCGATGATAGCGGCCTCCTCTGCCAGTTCCCGGTCGAGCTTGGACTGTGCCCAACGCGGAAACTGGCTTCGCCCCCTGGACGACGTTGACGACAACGCCGGACAACTGGGAGCTGGAGACACCTCGAACCTTATGTACCGATGGTTCGAGAGAGTCTCCACTCCCGTCTCCACCCTCCACCCCTCCACTCTGCGCGCGATGGCCGCCGCACGCACGTCTGGACTGCCCCCATATTGAGTAGGGACAGTCCGGCAGCTAGCACCCACTCCTCCACCTCCCTCCCTTTTGGGTTTGTAGCCGGATTACCCCAAGCCGTGGACTTGGCGTTGAGGTCGCCGGCCACAAACACCTGGAGGGGGGCTAGCTGCCCCACCAGTGGCCCCAGAACGTCGAGAAACCGTTCCAGGGCCGCCAGGTCACGGTTCGGAGAGAAGTAGACTCCGACGAAAGCCACCTCCCCCGAACCGCCGCCACGTACCCGCGGCCCCTCGCCTTGACGACGAGGGGGGGGGGCCGGCTCCAGGCCTCACCACGATCACCACCGAGTCGTCGGTGTCCCCCGCCCAGTGTGGGCTAGGGGGCACAGCGTATGGCTCAGCGACGATCGCGACGTCAATACTCCACTCCGCCATGGACTGCAGGAGAAGGTCCTGGACCCCGGCGCAGTGGTTGACGTTCGCCTGGAGGACGCTGAGATGCCCAGACATCACTCGGCCATCTCAGTGTTTGCTGCCTCCACTCGGTTCCCCCCTTGGGACGATT
>PDGT01000029.1:3708439-3737309 GCA_003671415.1 Megathymus violae | reverse complement strand
TTCTCGCGGTTTGAGGGGGGCTTGCATGCCATGCCCCCCATCACGTGGCCCGCCGGCTTACCGGCGTCCGCGCACACCGCGCAATGAGCGGCGGCCGAACACCCGGCTGCTTTGTGGCCTGCCTGACCGCACCGATAGCACAGAGTGCTGCGGTCAGTACCATCTGGGCAAGCGCCGGCGACGTGCTCTAGTCCCAGGCATTGGAAGCAATGCCTGGGACGCGCCTGCAGGAGGTGGACCGTCGCTTTGGTCCACCCCACTGCTATGCTCCCGGCCTGCAGCAGCTTTTTCGCAGCTACCGCCGGGAGCTCTATGTGGGCCGACCCTGGCCCTTTGCCCCTTTGCCCCGTGCGGATGTTCCGCACGAGGACCTGCCCCGCGGAACAGCCCCCCTCCTTTGCCACCGCGGTGGTCAGCCGTTCCGCAGAGACCGCGTCGCTCAGGCCCGAGATTCTCAGTTCGGCCTTTTTTTCAGGCCTGAGCACCTCCACCTCCTCCGCCAGGATCTCCCTCAGGCGAGCGGCTAGGGTGTCCGCCTTTTCGCCACTCGTGGGGCCGGGAATCTCAATCAGGCGTGCCCCGGTCGCCGACTGGCGGATCCGGAGCGGGCCGATTCCCAGCTCCTTCAGGTCGACGCTCGCCTCGGCCTTAAGGAGCGCCGACCCGTAGGTTGCCCCCCTAGCCGCTACCTCCGGCCGTAACTTTATTATTATGGCCGATGAGCGGGGGAGCGCTAGTTTGGGCTTTGTGGCCCCCTTCTTCTCCGGCTGCGCTGAAGCAGCTGTTTTCTTAGGCGCCGCGGTCTTCGCCGGCAGCGCTGAGGTCGTCTTCTTCTTCTTCGCGGCTGACTTGCGGTGGACGACCTCAGTCCAGCTAGCCGCCGGCTCCGCCTGTGTTTCGGCCAGTTGTGGGGCCGCTTCTTTAGAGGTGGAGGGGCCAAACGCGGTCCACTCCGCCTCCTTCCCCTTTCCCTTCCCCTTCCCTTTTCTCGATGTTTGGGGAAGGGCGGGGAACTCCTCCCGGCCCGTTTGCGCCACCACTTCCGTACTAGGGGCCGCCGACCCCCTGACCTTTTTACTCCAGCGCGGCCCTTGTGGCCCGCGCCAGCGGTGCGCTGTCTCCGGCGAGAGGAGGGCGACAAGGAGGGGCCGCCGGGAGTTGCAGAGCCGCCAGGCGGCCATCAAGTATATTGCCGACCATATGCGCGATTTCGAACAATACGTTCGAGGGTTCAGCCGCCCTTTTGCGACTGTCCTCGAACTCCCGCCTGTAGGCTCTTACTTCCTTCCGTACCAAGTCCAACTCCCGCGAGAGCCGACTGTTGTCAGCCCTCAGTCGGCGGACCTCGTCGGACTCGGTGCGGGTCACCAGGGACTCCAGCACCTCCCTGATGGACCCGGCGGCCCTCCTAATTTTTGCGGCGTACCCTCCCCTCAGGCTTACAGATTTTCCGGTTAGGCCGAGGATCAAGTTAATGTTTGCCTCCGACGCCAGCATGAACTCCTCGGCCCCCCGCCTGTCCACGTCATCTAGCACGATGGGGACCTCCTCCATCGGATCCCCCACCTCCTTCTGCTTACAGAAGGCCCCCCTTTGAAGGGCTGCCTCAAAACCGTCCTCGCGGTCACGCTCCACGCGCTCCCGCAGAGCAGCCCTGGCGCTGGTCAGTGTGTGCGCTTTCCCCCGCTTGGCTGCTGACCGCGGTTTGGAGTTTGCGGGGCGGAGTCTTCCGGCCCCCCGGAGTACAGACGTTTCCTCCCGAGGTCCGTTTCAGACAAGGAGGTAATGGAGATGTCCTCCAGAACCTCTACAACTCCATCCGGTTGGCCCTGAGAAGGGCCGTTGGGGTGGCCCTGAGAAGGGCCTTTGGGTTGGCCCAGAGAAGGGCCGTTGGGGTGGCCCTGAAAAGGGCCTTTGGGTTGGCCCTGAGAAGGGCCGTTGGGTTGGCCCTGAGAAGGGCCTTTGGCAGCTGCATTCTTACTCCGCGTGATCATTTCGACACAATTAGTCACAAAGACAAAACACTCTAAAACCCAAGTTTAGCTTATAGCGTTTGGTCACCTGCCTGCCACCTGCGTCACCAGGGTCAGGACAGGGTCCAGGGGAGACGAACGAGGACGTAGCTATAAACACTTGGGGACTCCCCCAGTATTACTTAACCCCCACCTCGTATAGTCAGGACAGGTGACCGTATTCTTGAGGTCGCAGAGGTATCCTAGTCCGGCTGAGAATCTGAGAATATATTATATTTTCATAGGGGTTATATAAAAAGACCATATATAAATCATCATTGAGGAAAAAATATATATAAAGAAACAAAAAGTATTACAATATCGTTATCAAAATTATCCGGCCTTTTCGAGGGAGGTACCGGGTTGTGCGAGAATCCTGTGAACTAAAATCCCCTCGGCGACCGTCCGGCGTCGGATGTGACGAGGTTCCTAAATCTGGACTATACACCCCGGGGCCTCCCTTATATCAATTACCCATGTAACTAAAATACGTCATCAAATCCGGTCTCCGGCTGTAGGTACTTCGCGAGTGTGATGGTTACTAATTTCTCTAACCGCAACCTGACGAGACGGGAATGCCCCGTGCAAATAAAAATGCGTGAATCTACCGTTCACCTCTGATAGAAGCAGGGGACGACATCACCGACATCATCGACATCGCCGAGTCCGACATAGGTCTAGGACTGCCACCCGGGCGTCCTGGATATCATCCGTAAATGGATCTGCGACAAAAAAAAACATTGCAGAATCAATAAATTGTAGTTCTGATATATGATCACAAAGCTCAATTCAATTCAATTTATTCGCAGGAAAGGAACAAGTTCGGTGTTTCATATATTCTATATATAAGCTATACAGCTTATTTTATCCTAACCCGTTAAAGTTTATTTGTCTCACATTAAAAACAGTAATAATTAAATTAATATTTATACTAATAATTTATAAAATCAAATATACGGCTTTACGATTTTAAATTTAACTCTAAACACTTACACAAATATTATTTAAGAGACAGTTTGGGCCCAACGATGAATCTTGCTGTGCTTATCCACCCTCTAACCAAAAATAAGCTGCAAATTATATTTACGCGTTTCAATTTTAATCTTTTATAATTGGAGAGGCAGTACAGAGAGTGGCAACGCATCTCTTATATCCCTGGTTTTAACAGTATCAACCGACAGTTTCATTAAAAACATTATCCCAAACCGTGGAGTTTCCGGAAACAATAGAATACGAAATGGTCTTCATTGGAGGTGGTGTGCCACCAACAAGTCAATTAAGTTAAAGTAAGCAAGATGCCTTGTTTAGTTAGCATTTGGCTAATTAAATAACATTAGGTATTCATCTGAGATTATTGTGATTTACGTGTACTTATCACACTCGGTGCTCTCTCCACGCCTAATTAACAATAAAGATATGGACAAATGGTTCGAGTAGTATAAATACGTTCAGCCGGTGAATATCATTTAGTTGGAGGGATATTGAGTGTCGTTGCTGACCATTTACTGGAGTGAGATAAAAGGGTAAGTGTGAACACAATAAAATATCTACGAATATATATAAATATAATTTACATAGTCAAGATAAAGATATAAGTAGTAGTATAAATATTATTCCAGTACATAGAACTTCGCGTATTAGGAAAATATTCTCCAAATAGGGTTTAGAGATGTCACAAGGCGGCTGGCCGGGTTCATCGGTCACTCCGACCGCTCCGTTCAGCTCTGTCTGTTCTCTACAAAGAAGAGTTTTGTCCAAAATTTAATTTTCTTATTTTCTACAATTTGATAGCTTCTTTGCTTTTCTATCTATATATTAGACTTCAGGAGTCGTCATCGCAGTCCGGCTCTCACTAAACGACCATTATGACGCGAGTCACTGGGTTCCAATGCAAATAGAGTTTTAAGCATAGTACGTAGAAGCGCCTAGCGGAGTGTATCAATAGTTAATGATACCGTGGTATTTACTAAGTGTTTAACCGACGTGCACGAAAACCTATAACCAAGCAGTGTCTTGGATAAGCAGGAACACTTAAAACCCCACCGTATCACGTTTTACTAATAAAAAGTTAGCAACCTCACGAAGAACCATGCCCCTAAATCAATAAGGCTTGACTCTACAAGTACTTAACTGTACAAATCCTACATCCTGGTTGAAGAATATAGCTTATCCTTTTTGTAGAATTTCATTACGCACAAGACTGAATTTCATTCCGTTCATGGGACTTTCTGCAAAACTTCCAAGCCTTTTTTGTCTAAAATGTAGCTAGAGTTCGTATAGAATTAAGGCGAGAGTTTCCGTCCGCTGTAGGCATTTGGCAGCCACCCTGCCTAGGGTTGGCAACCGTACTGCCGTACTATAAAATATAGTATTGTACTGTATTTCGGAACTCCGTACTATATACTGTTGAAGAAATATATAATACGCAAAAATACTATATTTGGGTACAATAGATCAATTTTCATTTTTTGCAACACAAACTAATAAAATAAAAAAAAAACAGAAATAGAGCAAGCATATCTTTAATAAAAACAGAAACAGAGCAAGTATATCTTTAAAAAAAAATAAGATCTTTTGATTTGTGTTAATTAAAAAATTGACTGCGATAAAGCTTATGGCAGTTTTATCGAAGTCAAAAAATTGTCAAAGAATGCAAGAACTGCAAAACAAATATAGTTTTTATAGAAAAAAATTAGTAAAAAATATAACTTACTTTATTTTTATAGCTTTAAAAAAAATACTATATTCAGACAAATAAATGTTGGCAGCCCTAACCCTGCCCCTCTGTCGACGAGCCATTTTATTTACAATCGGCGTATGCGTCGTTTGTTTAACTGTGTAATTTGCACTGTACTTATCACTATACCTAACTAATAAAAACAGTAACGAAACTATAAATACGAACAATATTTACTATTTCAAATTACAGCCGTTCGGATAGTTCCTAATGGATATTATAAGCTCGAAACGCGCGCGCGTCACCGAAATTATAATTGCTGTCTTAAATTCGATGGCGCGCGATATATATCGTCTAGAAGCGACTAAAACTCGAATAAAACAACACTTTTATATCTGCTTACACCTAACTTTGCGATTTTTTTCGCTGCAGTTAATCAAGAGGACCGTAAAATAACATTTGAGAAATTTATTATGTACCATTTATGAATAAAACACATTAAAAAAATGCTTTTTTCGAAACCCCTGGAACTATGTCCTACCAAATAACTAAATACGATCGACGACAGCTGAAGAAGCGAATTATGTGTGCTCGGAGCGGCACCGGCGCGGCGACTGAAAATATAATAATTATTTTACCATTCAACTATCTTAGAAAAGTAATTGAACTAGAGACCACTTTATCAACATATACTACACGTAGCAACCCGAACGAATGTTTCTCTGAGAAAAAAATAAGGAGCATCTTTTTTTCCTCTTTATTGACTAATATTGAAATTATAATAAATTTTATATGTTATCCATGTAGGTATAGTTATACTTTACCTCCCGTGGGATAGTGTCAACAAATAGTTTTTAAATTTAATACTAATATACATACATACATAGAATACAGTGTAAAAGTTTGTCCCTTAACGTTCGCGATAACGGTTAAGTTATTTTATATGCATAGATAGTCACATTATTTCGAATAATTTCAGCGCACACTCTCCGAAATGTATCGTATAGAAGACTGAGAGGCTGGCGACTCTACGCCTGATCTCAAGGCAGTGCTCCACACTTGGTCAAACCTGAGCTTTGTATGCTGATTCGGTGCGAAGTACCGCCGTATCCTCGCAAGAACACCAACTTTCCGCTTTAGCCTTGCAGCCTTACTCCCGACGCTTTCGAGTTTAAATCAATCGAGTTGATTTCGCTCATATGTCAATTTCGTACTGTTGAATGTCTACGCTAGCGCACGATCGAACGGTGGTTCAAATTTGAACATAAAATCGTTAGGATCGAATAAAGATCGAAAAAAGCGTACTGCCCACACTTTCTGACAGTCGTCAATCGAGTGGCAGGATCGAAATCAAACGTCAAAATTCACAGTTACACAAAAGGTTCTTTGTTTGCTTCGAGTTTTGCATTTTGTTTAATTTTATTTGGGTGTTTCTAAAGTATGACTCGCCTTACATCATTATTTAATATTTAGGAGGAAGCGCATCGTATAGACATTCGAGAAAGGACAAACTTTCTTAGAATACGTCGATATAACTCTCCGGCACTTGCAATGGATAGTGAAGAATTCCAGAGGAATTATCATTTGTCCAATGATATAAGTGAATATTTCAATATATTCCGCGACGTCGCGGAGTTGAGGTCTGAAAAAATGCGTCGTTATACTAAATAATAGTTTAATAAATAATTAATTTATCTGAAAAACAAAGAAATATACAGACCACGGCGTTTTTAAAATTTGATAACAAATATATTGTCAAAATAATATGATAGTTTCATGATCATAGATTAGTTAATAGTAGTTGTCACGATACAGGTTAATAAAAGTGATTTTAATTACTTTTGTCAAACGAAAACACAATTTATATTCATTTCTCTATCAAAATTCATAGAAACAAATAGTAAATACAAGATTTTTTAAAAGAAAGCTATTAAATTTAGCATTTTTTAAATATTTATATGTGAAATATGCATGTACTTCTCGCACTTGACTGTGACGTCACTAACCGGATACACTTAACGACGCTGATAACGTTCGATCGTAAGTCGATCTTGATATTCGATTCGATTTGGTTCGGGAATACGAAATTTAGATCGAGTTCGAATCAGATTCTATTTCGAATCAGGAACAAAACAAAACGTTTTCGGGAGTAAGGCCCCTGGTCACGATGAACCGACCAAAGTTGAGGTTCTAGGAAACTTTAACTCTTTTTGACAATTTACAGTGCGTTGTGCATTTTAAAAAGTAAAAGCCAAGGTGAACAGGCTCCTCTTGGCGGTTATCAGACCCGACTATGTTTTTGTGGCGTTAAGTCTCACAGGGTGGCAGCGCCTCATCGGGACACTGCCCGAAGTGGGAGATTCATACCATTCTGCCATGGCCTCTCTTTCCGACTGTATTTTGTCCCTACTGGCCCGAGCGCTCGGCACCTGATGACGAGGATCTGATAATGGAACGAGCAGGTGGCCGATGGACACAGGAGGTGGAACACTCGATCGGCTGTTAGTAAACTCATCGAGTTTGGGCTCCTTGAAGTCGTCTCGACATACTGAAGTCGGCGGAATAAAATATGTATAAAACTGAAAATTTACAAGTTTAACACGCTTTTATCAGTAAGTACCTACTGTACTGAAAAGCAATAAATAATACACTAGTTAGTCTTCTCTGTTTACCCGTTATAACATTTATGTAATATATAAGTGTAAAAGCATGTGGTGCCGTTCATTGCAATAAACGATATTGCTTATCAAATCAATGATATTTTGTGATTCAGAATGCTCAACATTTCTGTTAAAACTAAAGGAAAAATCAATATTCATGAATTTTATCCGTAAATAACTTATTTAGTTTTGAACAATACCTGGTGCTAAAATACATTAAAAAATTTCTAAATCAGTCAGTCGGTCAACGCCATTCATAATGCATTACGAGCTCTCTGGTTACATCACATGTCCGCCTCGCCGTCTTGAGCCACGGATTTGCGCGTACGCATTCCTCACACGCGCAATGTCCCCAGCAATCCGATTCAATGCTACGACTACGATAGGGACGGCCGCCGTCGATCGAGCAACGATTGGACATCGTTATCGATACGCAACATGTCGATTCCCCTGAAGACCGAGTCGGACCCGGGCCGGTCCAAACATCGTTCTATCAGAATAATAAGTTTGCTTAGAGTACATAACTTAGACGGCGAAGTGTGTTGATGGTACTAAGGTAGTTCCGAGTAATAAAATACGTTTTTATTTCTACATATTTATAATTTCTCCAAGCCAAACAAAAATATTGGACGCAATCATCATGAAATACAAAACAAGTAGGACACAACTTAATGAAATTATTGTTTATATCATATTGTTCGGTACACGTGGCGGCCAATTCTGCCGTTCGAACAACAGGATAAGCTCTTGTGAAGGTCACTGTGGATATAATTTATATCAGTGCTATCAGTAGGTACATTAACGAAGCGTTATTCAAATGTTACGACGAAACTTTAAATATTTTTAAATAATTCACTGAATATACCGCACTAATCATTATGCGCGTATAACAAAGGCTCGTTTTTAGAAACAACTTTAATCGGTGATATTTTTGTAAGGAATTAAAATGAAATCATTGCAGCCCATTCACAATAATTTAGTTACCCTAGGCTTTAGGTTTAGGCTACCCTATTTTTTATTACAGAAATACACTGGAAATATTTTAAAACGATACAGATATACGAACCTCTATAAATCTTACCACTGTGCACCAAAGCCAGTGGTCATTATAAACCACATAAGCATATTCTGTTAGAATATACTATATGTACAAATTTGAAATAACTATTGCTCCCTCGTAATCGACTTTGACTGCCATTCGTCCAATTTAATTCAATATTTTTTTTAAGTCTGCACGTTATTCAGTCTGTTTTGATAACATATTTCAACACAAAATACTGAAAATCTCTACTCTGTGTGACTGTTACCACAGACTAATTGACAGTAGACAATTAGAAATGTCAAATAACGTTTTATTTAATTTAATGTGTACAAATAAATATAAATATATTTTTAAATCAAAATTATTTAAATAAATGTATTCTATTAATAAAACGGTAGTGAAACTGATTTTTTTTACGTTATTATAAGTAGGATTTGTAATCGGTATACAGTAAATATACATACATATATATATATATATATATATATATGTTTTTATTTTTGTCTATTTTTTGTTTATACAAGTATCAGGTGGAAACCACTGTAAAGATTTAGATAACACTTGGTAGATATTGTGACTTATGTAATGGGTCATATTCTAAGGTACGTTTCATCCCGGGTATTGGATTCATTCACTCGGAATAGGAAATTAAAGTTCGTATTGAAACATTATTCACAGAATGTAGTAAAGCAAGTACGGCAGTAATAAGCTAGTGTTTGAAACCGCGAGGAAGCATATCTGAGGGTTTCGCATTACTATCTCAAAAATATATAAATTTAGCCTATCCGCATTTAATCAAAGTGACAGACTATATCTTAACCTGTCATTGTGGGACCAAAGCCCAGTTGTGGGACAACTATGGATTGTAATGTTAAAACAAATTTCGGCAAACAAAACCGATTCGTAAAACAATAAGATAGGGACTACGCAGAGAACGTACAATGTATCAAATGCCTCATAAAAATGTATAAATTTTGTTCAATGCTGCTGCTATTTGAAAACATTACGCATAAGTTTAGCTAAATGAGACGAGGGTCTTTTCCTAAATAATTTAAGTTGTATTATTTTTAAAACGGCATATGAGTACCAAAAGACAGATTTTACATATCGACATGTAATTATAAAAACAGGAAATAAACGAATATATATATATATCTGTTAGTTACTTTATCTTATTTTGAATATCTTAAAAAAAATTATAGTATACAGAATTCAAGCAAATTCCCTTTCTCTTTTTCTTTCTCTTGATCACAAACTCTATATTTTAACATTATTTTCAATTTTTTAGTTCATTCTTTACAAAAGCATATTTCTTTAGTTTTTTGAACTGTAATTTATTTTTTAGTTCATATTTCTACAAATTTGTTTTTAGTTTTTTTTTTTAGCTATATTTTATTTAAGGGTTTATCACGGTTTTATGTGCCTTTGCCGATTTGTGAAAGATAATATATTTTAAAAACTGGTAATTCATATTCCAAATAGTTTATATTGAAAGTATACCTGAGCTTGTAAGTTCGTGAATACATTTTGCCTTACCTTTCCATAATTATTAACTTTGAATTCGATTGTTTAATGGAAAAACCTAAGCTTGTCATCAGGTTATCTGCGAAAAGATCCGATAAGTTCAAGATATGGCCAAAACCACCGACATAAGTTTGGAAGTACATAAATCCTTTCAGGATGCCGATGAAGAAAGCCAAATCATCATTCAGCGAGCTTCTTTGAATTCAATCATCCAACTAGGTCCATCAGAGTCAGTCAAATTCATGGCTAAAAACCATTTTCAAAATCGATCAAAGATATATATTATTTATATATATATTATATTATAAATATTCTTCAATACAAGTAACTATAAATACACTCCCAAGTGTGATATAGGATATTTCACGAACAGCAATGATAATGTAAATAAATAATGAACTGCAGCTCTTACAGATAATAACCAGTTTTGCGGTTACAATATGACGAAACGACCCAGTCGGCATAGAGCCCCTCACTGTTCACTACACAGATTTTAGGCGCTCGCGGACCGCGCCGGTTACGCCATTACCGTACGGGTTGCCGCGTTGAGTTAACGTTTCGTGTCAATTTTTACATGTTCAACTTTTAACGCGATCTTATTTACGCGCGAGTGTTTACATTCTAAACCAGTCCCATACAAAGGACTAGTGTATATTTCTATCTGTTCATTCTTTGGTTCATTTTCAAATCCGAAAAGGTGAGTTATTTTTAGTAAATTTGCCGTATCGAGTAAAGTTAAGTACACAAAGCCTTATGTATCTCCTTACCAAATTATGAATTATTGTTCAAGGTAGTGAATACAGTAGAAGGTAAATTGTAGACTGAGTTATTTGCAAGCCCGCAACTATGACTTACGGGCCCTACTCTGTAGCTACTTGCCATTTAATGACCTCAAATTAAATATTTGTTAATAAACATCAACTACCTAATTCATAGACAATAATTTTATGAATATATACTTTTGTATCTGCTTGAACACAAAAATTGATCAATTAGGAAAGTAATTATGCGTCTCAGTCCCACATAAGGTTGAACCGCGCTAACGTGGACCTTTCGTATTTAAGTACTTCTTATTTGATGTTCTATAATCATAACATAACATTACGAAAAATATTCCGTGATAGGTATATAGACACGCTACAAACGGTGATTATTTAGATAGTATTAGGATATTCGAAATCAAGCCTAACTTAAATTAATTTAAATGAGTTTTAAAAGAGCAGTAAAAATATTTCAGACGCAAACTTTCATTTCGGACGAGTTTGTTAGCATTTATTTTATTTATTATATTAATGGGTTCTTCACTAAACGCCAAGGAAAAAGGTAACCTGGTCGTGACCTTAGTAGAAAAGTTATATGAATATACGTAATCGCACTAACGCCTGGCCGTTTCAATCTGTACACAGAGTCGCACACTTTTAATGTTACCAAATATTGCAATGTATGCAATTTTAAGATTTTCTAGTACGTTCTATAGTACAAGTGTGGTACTCGTTAGGAACATCGTTTGAACCCAAGGTGTTTTATGGCACAGAATTACGAATAAGTAAATAAATACCACTTTTGTGGCCCCTCGACCGGCCTTGTGCAGTTTTCATACGCGATTGGTGACAATTGACTGATATCCGCTAGTCGGCGCTAATCGACCGCATCCCCCACTCTCTATCTATCGTTTATCAAATTGCAAACTTTGGTCTCCCGACACATGAACATCGAAGAACAAGATTATCTAAAACCATTCAAATGTAACCCTCAATTCCGAAGTAAACACTGGTCAACAGGTAGCTTCTTCTTCTTCTTCTTCTTCCTCCTGCCCTCTATCCCACTTACGTGGGGTCGGCACAACATGTTTTCTTCTTCCATTCTTCTCTGTCAGACGTCAGCTCCACATCCACACCTTTCTTATTCATATCCTCTTTCACACAGTCGATCCATCTTTTCTTCGGTCTGCCTCTACTCACATATCCATCCACATGTACATAAAATATGTTGTGTATATAACGCATAAACACATGAATCTAATGGTTCCATGGATGGATCCATCGTTAATGGTACATGGTAGTGCCGTTTTCGTAGAACCATCCCACATTCAACTACAACAATAAATATGAAATATACGAGAAGCATCAAATCTGTGCAGATTTCGGTGTTCGAGTGTCGAGAAATCGTTAACATCCGCTCCAGTGTGATGACTGATGTCACCCATGTCGTCGACGCGGACCCTAGATTGTTTTAAATTAAACTAAATTACTGCTTGGATCCAGCTCGAGTGCACCTTTCTTTTGTTTTAGCTGTCACGTAGAACATCGAGAATTACGTTCACATTCACCACTTGGATATATTATATGTCACCTATGTTTGGACTACAAAATCATAAAGACGTTTGTCCGTAGGATAGTTTAAATGACGTAAGAAAACATAGTTATAATATATAGTTAGTTCTGTGTTAATACACATAAATCAGCTACGTTAGAATTGACAGAAATGCTACATTGTAAATCAATTACACACGTCATAAGCATTTTTATTAGAAAGGTTTATTACAGACTTGATGTTTACTTTAAGGGTAAGACTGCTTGGATATGAGTTTTAGTGTGCATAAGTTCGGGAGTTCTTGCCGCTTCTTTTTGCTGATTTGTTGATGGCGTAAATTGACGTTCGAAAAGTGTTTGTAAAAACCAACTTCGAATAAATATTATTTCATTTTATTTCAATCAAAAAAGATATTGCAACATAACGTTAGCAAATTCAATGTATTAATATTTTCATCACTTGTGAAGTCTAAACCAATATAATAAACCATCAAACATTTACGAGAAATACCATGTCTATTCACTATTTGACTGTGGATCCTGGACACGAATACCCTTATGCCTCAGAAGATAAGCGAATCTCCTGTCATCATCTACTGTACAATATTAAGTTAATACTTTCCTGATTACTTGTGCTTTAGAATATAAACAAAAGTTCGATAGATATCGTGATCAACATTACAAAAGTATAGTTATTTAAAATTTCACTCAAGAAAATTGACCAGCGTAACATTTTGCACTACAATAATATTTCAACTAATTGTAGGAGTGATTACGATTTGATTTGGTATTAAGTAATCATTACCAATCACATATACTTGGTATGTGTTCGATATTGTCCGTTGCCGTCGAGCGGGGCGGCTAGGAGCGGCTCCAGGTACTCCTAGCATGCACGCGAGGCCGGTTTAGAACTGGTTCGCTACAGCGATCCCACCGCGATTCTCCTCGAGCTCGCGAAAGGTCAGTCACGCTCGGTCATTATGTCAGCTAGTGCTGTATCAGCAACTGTTACGTCAGTACCTTGATTAGAACTATTTGTTTATACTAACAATATACTAGCTATCAGATAGAAAATTGTCTGTTGTGATCATATCAACAAAGTACTCTCAATTCAGGCGCGGCATTGAAAGAGGCGACGCTGGCATCAAAAAATTATGTCCGCCTTATGATTTGGAGAGAGTTGGTCCCGGACATTCGATAATATAATTGGGCAGAAATCGTCTAGTCTTGGCAAATATTTTTGTGTGGCTTAAGAAATCCCGACACTGGGATTCGCCACAAACCCTCATTCCTTAGAACGGCAAATAGGAGTTCACCCCTAAACTAGTAAAATATAGCGATCTGACCGATCATATCGGACATAACATACATTTGACCACTAATAAGTTATAGCCAATGAAAGTACAGCGGTACATACTTCAGACAAAAATTTAAAAATCTCTATTGACACATGAATCACTAAAACGTGATTAACAAAAGCACGATTCTAATATCAAATAAAATGAATTCCATTCCATTTCCATATTATTAGCTAGCAGGTTATAAAAACCTTAAGTCCCCTAAATGTATTCTGTATAATGTCTCGTAATTGAATAGCAGTTACGTTTGAATCAAGTGGATGCGCGTGCGCAGGCTCATGCCGCGAACCAGTTTGACAACCTGTTATGTACATGAACGTAGTTAACGTTCAGGAAAACCCCCCGCCTGTCGCGGTGACATCGTTACATGACTATTTTACTGTTGACGCTTTGTCATCATGTGATCTACCATTATTTGACGAGAATACTTTTTAGAATGATTGAGGTAAAATTTGTAGTTCTCCACGCTGGCACAGACATCTATTATTCATATCCCTTCAAGAACACTGAGACTACGAACTAAATCCGCTGTGATGATTCTTATCTAACGTATACGTTTGGGATTTGTATTCGTACATATGCGGTCAAGTGTTGTTACAAAAATGTTTTAGTGTAAAATTGTGTTATCGGGAACCCGATAGGGATAGGAATCTCACTGAATGTCAATTTTTTACATGCAATTATTCTTGTTAAGAAAAAATAGACGTATGCTAAAACTGGTGCCATGACAGCTCAACGCCCTCTGTTGTTCTCTCGGTGCACCCAATCGGTGATCACGAGGATACTTATTCTTCTGTAAATGAATGTCTTTTCCGTCAGCTATCGGTCCTTCGGATAATGCAGTCTCTACATTACTGTATGTGACACAATTCATAAGTACGGATTAAATGAAAACTCCTAATACATGATTATGCGTTTCACCAACTTAATACCGAATAATTTGATTATGTAATAATGCAGTGAGTACGCTACTCAAATATATGTACGTACGGTGTTACCGGACTTGCATACGATAGCAAAGTACTTTTCAGTTTACTCAAGGCGTAACGGGTTTGGTGCACGAAAGGTGTCAGTCGCCTAGGTCGACTGTCATCTGTGAGTCAAATGCCATGTTAACATTTGATGAACTCTGCTTAGAATACATTTCTTAATAAACATTTTTAACAGGGCTTTAATTATAAATCATTTACTTCTTTACATTCTATGAGTTTTATGTAGTACATATTTTAATACATTTTAATGTCCTACACATTCTATGAATGCACTACGTACTACAGAACTGTTATCCATTTTGTAGCCCAATTTTGCGTTGTTAGGTTTTTTCAATTCAGTTTTTATCGAGTATGTCATTACATATACGTATAATGAACATTATAGTACGTACGTATATTGGCCGCGATGGACCTGCTCGTTTCGCTGGACGTACGTAACATCGGACCTACCAAACAATAACTACCATATGTATGTAATGTTGAAATATTAACCCTTAACGAACGTTCAAGTCGTTCAGTAGACAAGTATATATACACAACAATAATGGATTCTACTAATGTTACAAATTTCTTTCTTGGTCAAGAAGTGTACACATACCTGAGGAATATGATCCAGCTCTTAATTTTATCATATTATTTTGTTTGTTTGTACTGATTGTATTCTGTTTTGTGTATCATAAATAAATAAAGAGAGAGAGAGACAGTTTGTGAGCTTGTATATATGCGGAGGGTAATCTCCGGAACCGCGGCACCTATTTCAAAACTTTTTTTTATCATATTAAAGGTACATTATTCCGGATGGGCGATGGTTGGTGATGGATGATGATGGATGGCTGTGTGTCTCTCTGTCTAAATGCGACAGTTTCAAAGACTAACACGGGTTTGATACAGATTTTACCAATAGACTGATTCACGATAAAGGGTATACGTCATTAGGAACAAAAATATAAAACGCCTGATAAAACAGAACGTTTGGTTACTATTTTTCAATGCAAAAATCATGTTGTCCGAAACGAAGCGAGGGAAGTTTAATAGTCATGTATAATGTGAAACGAGTGGTAATTAGTGCGGCATACGTTATTTGGGTAATTTAAACATGATATTTTATATGTTATTGCAACTATATCACGGACGAGGTAACCGCACGTTATCGCAACTTCCATGCCGACCACGATAAGGCACGAGTAGTCTTGGTCGGAGCGGCGGCGGCGGCGCGGCGGCGGTGGCGTTGAATGGGTGTCTCACTGTAGTGTCATTGGACCACAATGTGCTGTCGGCTGCCAGTATCGATCCCACGATGACTCCTAAATCTTACTAGTAACTATTTTCTGGGGTAAATAATGCTGAATATCTGACACACATTATTTACCACGTAGGTGACGGGTGGGTACTTTTATCAATAGGTTACCGTGATGCGAGAATATGTTTATTCTCGTTTGTATCGATAACTTGCAACCCCTTAACGGTGCACCCCGTGATCGAGGAGGCCTGGACTTAACTGTACCCACACTGCAGTGCGGGGATTACTTAGCAGCCCACTATGTAACAGTATCGTATACAACATGGTGAAGCGTGAAGGTTCCAAATCGGGCACGACCGAGCGGAACCGATTACACGCGTAGCCCGCTCGCTGGACGCCGGATTGCATGATCTTTACGTCAGCCGTTTAAAAGCTATATTGACTTGGCTAGGACGTCATCGTGACACGAAACATTTGTACCGGAAACATTTTACAAGCTATATTCACACATATTCAACAAATTCTGTACACTTCAATTGGCCACGGAGTTATTTTTCATAATAATGTTTAAGTACCTTTGTTACAATATTAAACTACCTAACGGTGCTGGAACACGTTTACAAAAATGTGAATCTTAAAAAAATATATAGTTCTCTTCACTTTCGATACTTCCACCAAAGATAATATTTCTGAAACAGTTGAGGGAGCGACATTTCTAATAAAAAGATTTTTGCACATTTTTTTTATTTCGTCAGGCCAAAATAGAAATGGTCAGTGGAGCCGTGGTCACGATCCACGCGACACCACACACGCACGAGCGCACACACACACGTGTAAGACAAGTATACATAACGTGAATATCTAAAATTCTTATTAATCTCACACATTGTAATGTACTCCTGTATTATCAAAAAAATTATAAAATAAAACTTTTTTTGTTAGATCGCATTGTGCGATCGGCTCAAGGTAGAAATTCTGAGATACAAAACGCAAAATAAATAGAACGATTTTCTGACTAGCGTTATGTTGCGGGACAACGTACATATGACGCCGTCAGTGTTATATGTGTGTAGGTAGAAGGAAAGCTTGTCGGTTTCCTCTACCGACGCACTCACTAATACTTTCTATCTCATCAAGATCATTTACCACATCGTCAGCGACGCACCACCGCAACAGTAAAATGTGACACACTACCGACCACTTCAAGAATGCTCCAAGAGAGATTAGATACCCGTTTATCAGGCGCAGAAAACACTTCACGTAGACAGATCTATTTTGGAAACTGTTTGATACAAATCCTGATAAACAATTCTCCACAGATAGAAACATAATCAGCTACAAAGTAAACAGACAATCCGTCCGATCCTAATAGGACTACAAGATTATTTAAAGTTAATGACGATATTAATGCACTATTCCTGCAATGTCCATATCTTTTGTAATTATATGAAATACGTGGTAGCTATGTTGTTTCAAACTCAGTTGCAGCTTCCTTGCTCAATCTAAAAAAATCATGTTCATGGCACAACATACAAAAAGCTGCATACAACGAACGTGTGGTTAAACACATTTACATTTAAAAAAATTTTTCGTTTGTCATAACAACATTTATGTAATAACGTTTTACGTAATGGTAATTATGACGGTCCATCGGTCCAACGTGACGGGTGAACATGACCACTTCTAGCACCTTTAATTTTAATAAGCTAGGATCTTTTGTTACCCATAATTTCTCATTATGCTGTCTTATATCATTAAGGTAACCACAAAATACCTATTTAATTTTCATACCGGAGTTACTTATGCTCATCAATACATCGATGTTTAGCATATACTTCCCTTGGTTGTTGCCATCTCTGAATCGCAAAATCGGTTCTCTATTTTGTCACGAACGTTAATTAAAAATTACGTCAATCGTCAAATTACATGTTAGTGAAAACAAGACGTTTACCTATACAAATAAAATGTTAGAGTTCTACCGTTTTGCGCACTTCTCGGAATAACTACTGCATAGATTTCAATTAGGTATTATTTATTAGACACTTAGCCATTATCTAAAAAGAATAATGATTGCGTTATCTTCATTTAGTATAAAGTTATTAAAGTTTGAAGAGACTACGATTTTTATCAGCACCTTGTGTTCGGTGATGTGTGTGTATTTATGGTTTGTCCACTGTACATAAAATACATTGTAGTAGTATCAGCTCATTATTTTTAGTTTGTATTACAATGTCACTGGCAACTGAGATCGGTAGTGAACGTATTGTAGTGATTCCCGGTGGCTACTGGGGTGCTCTCTGCCAGTGTTGTAACAGTTACCAATACCAAGAGATGAATCTACATATTATACATACTATGAGCTACAACCGGCGCCCGCGCGGTACAGATAATGAAGTAAATTAAGCACACGTAACCGATTGTGATGTCCTATTAATATTGTGTACACAATACATAACATGCACACGTACATACCACACTCGTGCCTGCGCCGATTACGTTAAAACCTACTAGTTATTCGGTGTCCCGCTAATTTATCGGTATATCTAACAGACACGGATAAACTAGCGGAGGTACTTTACCTTATTTTATGCAGGTGTTACTATTATTTTAACTAAGTTGTCCGAGGGCGAACATAAATTATACATTCGCCATACCTAATTTTAACACAACAAACAAAAATAGTGCAACTATATTTATATATGTCAGCTTGTTATATATATCAAAGTAGTGCAGTGGCTACTATACAATACAATACTAGATAGACCACCTCTCATGTCAATAGAGAAAATGGTATGAGTCACTTAGCGCTCTTGCGTTAAATTCGAAACGAATCCATCGCGCACACTGCGGGCGCCTAAACAGGTATTATTCTGTTTTCAACGACCATGTGTGTTTACAATGAAAACATACCTATGTAGGTTTTGTCGGAGGTGAGGCGTAACTAAGCGCCGGTCAGCATCGCTTTGTTGGCGACGAAATGAAATTGCCGGTAACTACAATGGTTGGAAAATGGTCCGTTTAATACGCTCGCTATTTAAAGTTATGACAAAAGTTTGCCACGTATGTACTTACTTCTGTGTATGCGTCAATATAATCGATGAAAGAAGTTGTCAAAGTTTTTGGTATCTTCAAAGTTCGATAGATCAGTAGAATATAAACGTTGACAGTGAGGATAGATTTAACTGGGTTTATAAATAAAATTCTATTCCACTCTAGTCTATCCCAATCACCCCCATTCCCCTATACTTAAGTTTCTCCTACTCTATTGCAATATGTTTGCAGCGACAAGTTCTCTCCTTTCCTTTCCATTGCACTCCACTTTATTCCACTCTCATCACGAAAGAGATCTCTTCATGGAAACACACAAGATTCAAAACAATCACACTCATTCATACACACTCGTATATATTTTATGGAATCGAAGTTTTGACAATTGTTTCTTTTACGCGGTTATTCAACATAATTTCGTAAGTATTCTTGGCGTCATCATTATCATCATCTTGACACCATCGTTCTCGATAGATTTTACTACAACAATCAACACGACACGTTTTAAGTGTAAATAAATATTTTAACCGAGGTGTTGATTATTATTATTACTATAGTATGTTATACTAAAATATATTTATGCATTCAATGTTACCTGTTTACATTCCGGTATGGGCATTATTACCTGTTTACCATCGACGATTTTCCGCCACGCAGCCATCAGATTGTAGCATTGCACTACGCGGCCCAAAACATCCGCGTCGCTTACCGGCCCGTGGTAGAAACGTCAAGTTTACAAAATATCTTTCAGCGCACTAGCGAGACTTGCGATGTTATGACCCAGTCCGATATGATGACGGCGTCAATAGGATCTGCTTCTTGTAGCAAAAAAAATCTTTTCCAACTGTCATCGTTGCAGATATAGACCCGAATCAAAGCCTTGGTAGAGCATGTTGTATTTGTAAATATAATTTACTATGCATTTCAAAAAACATCATCACGTATGACCTGCGAACCGATGTATTAGTTAACAGTGGCAATACATACAGCGCATAACAGTATAACAGTGGCAGTTAATACATGGATGTTGTAGGTATTTCAAATGTTTGGGTACATTCCGATCAGTATTTAAAACCCAATCCTATTCAAAATATGCACGTATGTATATAATTGTACATATCGAAACATTATCGTGTCTAAAACGAAAGAGCGGTTTTGTAGGTAGGAAGCGACCAATCGAACAACGCGATCAGGCAAACCTAGGTAATGGAGTTTGAGAAGGAGTCCTTCGTGCCAAACTTTGTCGAAAGCTTTGGCAACGTCGAAGAAAACCGCGACTGTACGTTTTCGTTTGGGATAAAAACCGCTTAGGATATATTCCACTATACGGTGGATTTGCTGAGGGCACGAATGTTTGGCACGGAAACCGAACTGGTGAGGGATTATTAAGGGTTGACCGCCTACTGGAAAGAGAAGGTTTTTCAGTCTAGTCTGTATGACTCGTTCGAATACTTTCCCCATAGCCTTGAGGAGACTGATGGGGCGATGGTTAGACGGTAAGTTTAACGGTTTCCCGGGTTTAGGAATACCTATAACTATTGCTTCCTTCCAAGCGGTTGGAAAGAAGCAGTGATGCAAGCAGGCATTGAAAATGAGTACTAAAAGAGAGAGAACCTGCTCGGGGAAGTGTTTAAGCGCGACGTTAGAGATGCCGTCGGCTCCTGGTGCTTTGCGGGGTTTAAGACCCCGGATAATGTCTTGGAATTCGTCAACGGAAACGACGATAGGCTCAGGGGTGATTGGGAGTGAGTTCTTTTTACGGACCTCATCCTCTACTGAATACTGCGATACTGCGGCGATACTGCCATCGGGGCGTGATAAAGGCGGGGTGAGAGGTTGGGCCCCTACTCGGAGGGCTTTCGCCACCTTGTAGAACGCCTGATGGGAGGGTTTGATTCCCTCCATGAGGGAGTCCCAATTGGAGTTCCTCATTTCGGATAGACGAGAGCGAACACGTCGCTGGAGAGCGTTTGCACGCCTCCTGTATATTGGAGTGGGGTAGAGTGCGGCCCTTCTAAGGGCCGCATTCTTGGCCTGAATAAGATTCCTAACATCGAGTGGTAGTTTTCGGTTTGGCACCTCGACTACGCGCTCGTTGTTTCGGAGAGATGTTTGGACTGAGTGTGTTAGGGAGTTGACCGCTGAGTCAATCTTTTCCGTATTGACAAAGTACTCTGAGTTGATGGTAGCCAGTGGTGAGCCGCCGGCATCGAGACCTGATACTAGCGATTTTTTGTATCCTTCCCAATTGGTGAAGGTTTTAGAAGAAGTGGTTGGATCGGTGGCATAAGGCCCGAATTTGAGCGAGACCGGCCGGTGGTCAGAACCTAGGTCGTGGAGCGTTTCGATCGCTCTTAAGTTGAGCGCGACTCCTTTAACTAACGCGAGATCGATGATATCCGGAGAGTGGAGCGCGTTATCCGGGTAAGGCGTAGGGGTGGAAGGACAAAGGACATCGATGTCCCGTGTTTCTACGAATTGTCTGAGTTTGACTCCGTTCGCGTTGGTCAATCGGCACTTCCAGTCCGTGTGTTTGGAGTTAAGATCTCCGAATAAAATGACCGAGTCTCCTAGTGAGAGTAGGGCCTCTAAATCTGAGTTTAAAAGCGGAGTTCCCGCCGGATTATAAACCGAGGCTATGATCAGGGACGGATGCCCAGTCATACCTAGCTTACATACAGTAGCTTCTAAGTTCGTGAGAGTCGGAGTCTCAATATGGGAACAGTGGAGCGACTTTCTAAAGTAAATGGCGGTGCCACCGCTTGCGCGGCTTACGGTGCCGCCGGGGCGTCTGTCGGTTCTGTCTTGTCTGTCGTTACGTATAAGATTGTACGCGGGAATTGATAGGCCCTTGGTGTGGGCGGGTTTTATTAACGTTTCCTGGACTAATAGTAAGTCTGTGGCGTTGTTACGAACGAATTCCTTTATTTCAGGGAGGTTGTTGCGGAGGCCGCGAGTGTTGAATGAGATTAGCGAGATGCCCTTAGGTTTGGTACGACCGGAGTGACAAGAAGGCGCACTAAGTGCTTGAGCCATTATAATGATGTTAATAAATGGCTGTGCTCAGCGAGCGCTAGAAGGCGCTGCTGTGGTGTTGATGCCGCCCGTATCTTGCGAGCCAGGACGGAGATCTCGGAGATGTCGACGTTACGGATGACGTCGTAGACGAGCTTCATGTCGTCGGCTAGGGACGAATTGCCCTCTGTTTGCGCGGTGTTGCTAACGCGCGGTTCGGCCTGTTTCGGGACGCACGGGGCGGCCGGGGCGGGTCGGGGAGCAGCTACAGGTGTCGTGGTCTTGTCTGTGCGTCTCCAAGAGTTAAAATGTTCGGGTCTAGGTGGAGCGACAGGCGCCCTCAGAGGAGGGAAGTTCGCGTCGGTGTTCGGCGGAGAGCCGGATTGGGTATTTCTCCAGGACTTCCAAGCGGCAGTCCTGGATGGGATAGGTCGGGGAGCACGCGGGCAGCCACGGTAGTTGGCCGGGTGGCCGGCTTGGCTGCAGAGAACGCAGGCCGGAGGCGACTCTGAGCGCGAGCACTCTTTGGCGCTGTGGGGCTCCAGGCACTTAACGCACCTGGGGTTGGCGGAGCAGTTCGCCGCTGCGTGGCCGTACAGCTGGCAGCGATGGCATCGACCGGGGAAGCCGCGTCTATGCGGGGGCTCTAGTTTAATAAAAGAGAGACCACAGATGGTCAAGTCGGCCCGGAAGATGTTCCGGGACTCGGGCGTGTTGGACAAGATGGCAAGAGCCAGTGGATACTGTCTACCCGTGTTGCTGTACATTTTATGCACAGCTTCCACGGGATGACCTTGGGCGACTAAATCGGCAAGGATAGCTTCATTAGGAAGCTCAAATGGGTCTCCGCGTAGAACGGCTCGCACCTTGCGCTCTTCCGGAAGAGCGTAGGTGTGGTATGGGATTTTATTTAAGGTGAGCAGCCTCGTAAGGGCACGGAAAACCGCAGTACTTGGGGAAGTCACTTTGACTGTTTGGCCCACTACTTGGGCGTGAGTGTAATACACTTTGCTGTCGGCGCACAGCTGGGTGACTTTAAGCCACATAGACTTGTCCCGGACAAATACCGGTGGCGGGGCCTTGATTTTGGGTGGGACGGGTGAGCATCGGGATGCAGGTTTGGGAGGAGGGAATTGTTTGGATGAGGATGACGGGGCGCTGGTCTCGATGGACATGAGCGGGACTGATTGGGAGGGAAGGGAAGGCTTACCCTCTGCGGACGCCTTCGCGGCGCGTTTGGTTAGGCGCTTCGTGCGCTTGGACTCGACCGGCTGGAAGGCCTGGTCGTCGGACTGCGACGGCGTGACGGTACCGTCGTCGGATAACCCTAGCGAGCCATCGGACTCGATCGGACGTTTACGCGACGAGATTGAGTGAGCATCGGAGAATTCGACGTCGTGGGCCGGTGAGGCGTCAGGGGACGCGGGTGAGTCAGTCTGTGCTGTCTGTCGTAGTGCCTGGATGACTGCGGCCTCATCGAGGGGCGCTTTGAGGAACGGAGTCAGGGCTCCGAGGATGCGACGAACGAGACCTATCTCGGATGGATTCATCCTCCTTACAATCCTCCCTGCCGCGGTAGGGAGAGACTCGAGAACGAACAACGGAATCTAAAAACAAAGATAGAATGAGCGAGACTACGAAAACAGTGACTATCCCTAGCGGAAATAGCCACTAACCGTCACCCTGGGAAGGCCCAGTGCAGTGGGATCGGGTCTCCGGCTTCTCTCAGTCCGAGAGGACTGAGAAGCGCACCGGGTCAACGCTAGCTGGTTTCGTTGTCACCGTTAGGTATCCACCAACTCAAACGCGAAACGGATACTTAGTTGATGCCAACACAAAATAACACTAAAGGCAACAAATAAGTCGCGGTCGATGCGGTATCGACGACACAGTAATGCAGTCGAAAAATGAGATGACTTACTCGAGAGTATGTCGGAGGGGTCCGTCTGCTACGGGAGCGCCGGCTACTGAACGCGGGCCTTTTATACCCAACTCGCCCAAAGACTCAATCACCAGTGCTATAGTATGTATCCCTTTGAGTTGTTCTTTCACACAGATTAGTCTTTCAGAAACTATTTACACATTTTATTGATTTATTACTTTTGATACAGGACCAAATACAATCCAGCAAAGTTACCCGATCGAAGTGAATAATATCGAAAACGAATATTTTTAACTTCGACATGAGAAAGATTCGATAAAATGGGATTTACTATTAGTACAGAACAATATACAAAAAAATTACTACTTGCATATAACGGCTTACTCACACTGTCGTTTAGTAGAATTGGCGGATTAGTTTCAGACCCATCTGATCCGAAGGCCTTTCACAAGAGCCGACCGCCACGGGAGCACGCTTGCGACTGTTATGTACTAGGAATTATGTATTCAGACGGTCACGAATCATTCAGAGTTAAAATATACAAATAAGCGAAATGGTTCTGGATACTTAAACGCTATCAGTTTAAGGTGTCGTAGCTGGGGGCATTTCTGTTCATCGTCCATCCTGTCGTCGTCGGGCACTAGGTCCTTCGCAATAGGACAATTGCGCGTATCCGCCGGTTGTACAACGAATTATAGATATCTTGGGTCGCTATTGTTTTGTTTGTCTGTGACTCTACGTCGATGGGTCATTTAACGGAGTCCCACTGTCACGTGACTAAGTACAGAAGTATCTCCAACTTTACCTATACTAGAGGAGCGGTGAAAGGTAATAAGTTATTAGACTAATCTATAGATATTTTGTACTGTACGACTTAAACCATAAAATTAGTTTTAATGAAATTTACTTATCAACAGTTTCGTAAGTCTGATGTCAGTACTACAGTTAATTGCCCAATCGGCGCACTCGCTCTCTCGACCGTTTAGTAACCAGTTCGTTTGAATGAGTTTATCGTTTATCGTGATTGGTTATTTTAATTCGATATCTGTAAATCTGTATCTATAAACCATCGTTTTTACGTTGAAAGTCGAAAAAGCAGACAGGACATCGCACCTTCGTACTTAAACGTCCATGAAACCGAAGGCCCACGACCCTCTGTCAGCCAAGAAGACAGCAGGGAACCGATACTGCAACATATCGCAGTCGATCCTGGTCTGAGGTTGCTGATCGCCAGCCTAGATAGAAAACCCTACCGCTGTGCACGTGTGCATCATCAGGGTGCATCATGAGCCGGGCAGGTTGGCTTGGACTCGAGGCTGGTTTGAACACAACCCTGACAGACCAGAGTCAGTGTTACGTAACGAGACCGATGACGTAATGTATTTCTCCACGGAAACTTCTAACAGTAAAGTTGTTTCCTCAACTCTGACAAACTGTTGTTTAGAAAGTAATGGTAGCCATGTATACCTTCTAGGCATTTTAAAATATAATTTTAGTGTTTCTCTCTCAGGTTCATCAAGTCTCTAATTTGAAATATTATTACTTAGTTATTCATTTTTTATACAGTACAAAGATAATAAACTGACACCTCGCTCACGGACAAATACTAAAAAAATAAGAGTATCGTCGTTTTAAATTATGAAGGAATTAAATGAATGGGAAAAAAAACAATGTCTGGCTGCGGATTACTGCAACATCTGTTTCGCGACTTACATATATATACTTTTCAACACAACACCTTAAAAGCCAATCAAAAGTATCTGCATTGATATGGCAAGACGCTCCAAGCTGATGAATTCGCGACGACTTACTCAGTGTCCACCGTTACAACGAACCAGTGATCGTCACCCCTCGCGAATACAAATCAGGTATTAAACACCGAACAATAAAAATCAGGATGCGAAAGATACGAGATAACACAATACACTTGATACCTGATCCGTCGCACCGTCCGCGTCGCGTCGCCCTTCACTGCGCTAACCTATGTATATCGATATAAAACCTACTGTACTAAGTATATGGTTTACATTTTTACAGTTCTGTTCATAATTTCTTGCTTTGTGCGCCCAGGAATCGACTTCAGAAGATTTGCACTACTCGCTGTCAGGGTATCACGAATTCTTCGAATGCCATTATTAAGTTACTTATTATATTAAAAAAAAACCGTTCAGAAAACATAAGGTTTTACCTGATGCTACTATAGTACCGATAACCGATGAGTTCGTGGCGTATAGCGATTAGTGCGTGTGCGCAGGCGTCGCGCGCCGCTCTACGTCACACTGCTGCAATACCCCAATGATTAGTCCGCGTAGAATTTTATGCCGCTTCTAATGCACAGGCTACGGCTATATGCTGCAGTAGCACGTGTTATGTGTCCACGAGATGTCATCACGGTGAGGTTAATGAACTGTCGTAATAATTGCCGTGAGTTAAACTGCGCAGCAGGTACCAGTGTATCCTTGCCGTGTGTGCGCCCGGCGGACGGCGCGGCGCTCGGTGCATTGTCATAACACTTTCCAGTCTAGTAATACTAAAGTTTGCAGTACTCAAATTCTTGAAAAATAGCTTGTATCATCCACTTGCTCGGAGAAAGTAAATAACCTAAAGTTTCTTTAAATATTTTAACTTTTGGCACACGAAATGATTCAAGTGAACCTAGCCGTCGCCATCGGGAGTATTGTATGATTAAGTTTATTAGCTCATGTTTTGTCAACATTGAAATCAGATGAAATTATTAATACAGGCCAGAATTAAGTTAAAAAAATATTACGAATCTACTTGAAGTTGGTAGTAAGATATGATAACTTGATATACCTATTTATAAAAACAGTCAACAGCCTAGTGCCGAGAGAGTTACTTTTAAATTATTACTTTTTACACAGTACAAAGATAATAAAACAATAAACTAGGACTTCGCTGACAGA
This sequence comes from Megathymus violae, assembly GCA_003671415.1. NCBI lineage: Eukaryota > Metazoa > Arthropoda > Insecta > Lepidoptera > Hesperiidae > Megathymus > Megathymus violae. The sequence goes on along the minus strand of PDGT01000029.1, from coordinate 3,710,623 downwards.
CTGGAACTAACAAATAAATAAGGGTCTCGTACTTTAAAATTATAAAGGAATTAAATTAATGGGAAAATAACTGACAGCGAATTATTGAGAAACCGGTTTGGCGATGTAATTATTATTTTCAACACAATTGTGATTCTGAGACAATTTCGATTCATCGTAAACAAACGTACTGCAACTGAACCTAATCTAAACAAAAGCACGCAGAATAGACTGGAGTAGATTCCCCTGTTGATAGTTCAAAATCGTGAATATTGCGTATTTTGTATAAAGAAGCCAAATCACAGAAGCCGCGACTGAACGTCTAAATAACATATTTCCATTAACGTTCTGTACTATAAAAAAAGTTAAAGTGATTACGTGAACGTAAAATAACAACACTATTGTATATTGTATAGTTTTCGAAAAACAAAATAATTTTCATTCAAATAAAGTAGAAAGTACTTACTTTTTACAGGTTAAATATACAGTAGAAAACGGAATATTTATTTATTGACCACGCGTGAAATGATACGTACGGTCCACGACGCAGGCGACCCCTACTTTGGCTCATTGCAGTTGATTACAAGAGACAACGCTGACGGCGTATTTCTTGCGGCATTGCATTACAGTAATGTAATGCAATGCCGACACAGTGACAAGAAGGTCATAATTCCGTAATAAATTCTATCATCGCGGTGTTAAAACTTGTTAAAGATTTCATTTCAAAACCAGTATAACTGGAGACACTTTATGTATACCTGAAATTATTATCACTTAGAGGGATTGCATTTAGAATTTGTCGTAGGTACGAGTATATGTTAATAATTTTTGTAATCATTATATATTTCATATATCTTATACTAAAATTCTGGACCTCATGACGTATCTGACACAGCTTTCTTATAGTTACCTCTATCGAGTGCTCTTCGCATTCTTGGAGTACATGGCTTTGTCAAGGTGAACAACATATTTTGATGTTTCCATTGTAATACGTGTAGCTATAAACAAAACAAACAATACTATAGTAAAGTCAGTAAGATATGTAATACACTCCGACAGCTCAGTGATAAACGTTTCCACCCTCATATTTCCGCATTAATAGACATCCAAACAATTGTGACATTACACAAACTACTTGTTGAGAAAGAATGCCCTTTGGACTTCATCTGCTCAAGTCGGGTTTAAATCCGAAACTTTTCGCTCGATACGCATGGTAGAAATCCGTGCTAGTAAACTGCGTGATAGAATGCCCCGATAACACCATAGAAGCAAATTACCGTAAAGGACAGGTTATTTATATAATACTACAATCAAATTCACGAGTCGGATTGGGAAGTAATAACACTCCTTTACTTACTCCTTTCATCGATCGCTAGTGTACCTATGTAACCGTAATAAGATAGTGTACTTCTCGAAGTTTAGGATAGATTAAGAAGCACCGATGGTCACCGTTCAGTTGGTGCCACGACGCTCGCGACTAATGCATAGCAACAAAGACCACACCCGGTCCACCATCAAACCAAGATCTCTTCACGGTAAATTGACTTTAGTAATATTGTAAAGTAAATTAACATTAATTGTGTCTCGAGCTATCATGACTATACGCAGTGATTAGGTGTGATAAGAGAAACGAAAGTTGTTCCCAGTTTGTGGGACATTGCGCTGTGGCGCGACATTGAGCTCAAGGGCGAAAACTTTTAAATTTCTTAAACATTTACATTTAATATTATTTGACTTGTAATGAAATTTTTATCGTTTATCACTAACGATTAAATATATTTAAACACCCTTACACAAACTAACTAACAAGAACGCAGCTCTCCCAGTTTAGTTTTGACATACAGGAGGACATCTCGACACACAGAAATAACCGCTGAGCGTACGTTAGACCACGTAAAATGAAAAATTCGCTAGACGGAATATAATAGAATTTATTTTAACAGCAACAAAAATAAATTTACTAATAATATTGTAGAAAACAAAGGTGTCTCTTAAGTTCAATTAAATTCCAAACAAGAAATAAGAAAATATATAAATACATGTTGTTCTGTATTCTATTTTCCTTGAAAGTATTAGTAAAGTATTGATCACCTCAATATTTTTTAGGATTATCCGCCTCATAGTTGAAATGTTTGTAAGCTTCACATAATTTTTGAAGATCTATCCAAGAGAGAGAGAGAGAGATATATATATATATATATATAT
>PDGT01000029.1:3658187-3708401 GCA_003671415.1 Megathymus violae | reverse complement strand
TCCCTATCCATGCTTCCCATTCACTGGTTTTTTCATACCCCAATTATGTGCATGGAACGCCATCCAATAATATTTCACTACTTCATTGTGGAGACATTCATAGGATATCGCTACATCTACACCTACATCGCTACAAATACATAGGTGTACGTACGTACGTTGTGATATGCAGACATAAGTAAATGATACGGTACAGTGAAAGTCTCCGCCAAACCGAAACTGAGGACTTCTTTCATGGACATACAACCGACTTATTAAAATAAACAATCCCACAAACACTTCCCAGACAATCAATGTACATTATCAAATATGCACCTGGATCATTTTGCTTCCAGGTGAAAAGAATGAAGTTTACATCGGTTGCATGTTAAGTGAATTTAATCGAATTATAAAGTAAACTAAATTCGAATGCAAGTGCCTTGGCGGAGTTGCGCAAATAACAAGAAGCAGTGAAAGCTGATCTTGCAACAAGGAGCGAGTGAGACAGGCGACCTTTTACAGGTGTTATAGATATGGCGTTTGTGATCCATTTACCATAGCCAGGGACTATCCTAAGCTGATTATAAAGCCGATAGAGTCACCTTATACCTGTCTAATGGTCTGTCTATCTTTTAAAATTCCACCGCTAAACACGCCTTCGTCGTGATTCGTATTTAGCAGCTCGTATTATGAACTTACAAAACATCATGACGGAACCGCTAATTCCTGAGGGATCTTAATAAGGCTCTCAAACTTCTCAAAGATATTGAAAGTTTGACAGTCTTAATTTGGCTAATGTGGTGACTGACTTTTATAACAATAAAAATAAAACTAATATTTGGACCGTTTATTTTGAAAGTGGTGTAAGTCCATTTTTAAAAAAAAATTAGATATCACGTAATTAATGCTTAATTTAATGTAATTTTTTTATGTATAACTAGTCCGTGTTTAATTTCTTAAAATCTTCCCAAGTTTTGTACAATTTAAAATCGATCGGTAAATGAAATTCCATAATCATCAATATTATGAAAGTGGTGTAAGTCCAATTGACAGAAGTAGGTGGCCTTAACACATGGTTGCCGATCTGTAGTCTGTTATTTTTCATTTGTTTTATCTTACGATGCAGATTTTGGCATCATAGAAATGTCACTGCGAAAAAAGAATTTTCTGTACACACCACAAGATTATTATGATGTAATAAAATAATGTAGAAACATGACAAATTCATTTTATATGAAATGAAACGAGAGAATTTCGTTTCAACAAAAAATCTTCAAAATGCGATTAAAAAACAGATAAAAAAAACACTATTGGCGAACAGGTCAATTGGTTGCAAATATTTTGGTTGAGGTTTCTCAAAAGTAAAACTATATACTATTTTATATAAAACATTGAAGAAGGACGCAGAGTTTAACAGTATTAATTTATTACCTACACGTCCTGGAAGACCGCTAAAGTTTGAAAAAATCGCCCTGGCGCCTTTGTACCCAAATGCCAGGCCTATTACTTACGAAAAATATAGAGACATGAAGCAGTTACTACCCATATACCTCCGGTGCATCATGCATATTTAGAAACTGCCACGCACAGAGCATACGTAAATACTATCAGTATCTTGTAATTTACACATAGTATTTGGTGCCTAAAATTACATTTTATGTCTTGTCATGAGTATTTGTAATCAAAATTGGATTAAAATGATGTATATTTTAAGTGATTTTTGATTTTTTTTAAATTGAAATTAAACGATTTTTACAGTTGTCTAATTTTGAAAGTGGTGTAAGTCCATTTACAGCCCATAAATATGAATTATCGTAGTCTAATTCGCCTAAAACTAATCTATATAATCAAATTAAATATTTATAAAACAATAGAAACATTGCCAGACTTCATATAATTTGCCTAAATTTTTTAATTAATAGATATGCTAACCTCTAATTTTCTCGAAACAAGAGAATATGGAGTTACCTCACTTTCAAAATAAACGATCCATTTATGTGTTAAGTTTACGGTAACACCCGAGCCGAAAATGGGACAGTTATAATAAAAATAAAATCAGTTTATTGCCTTTAACATTTTTAAACCTATTTGTACGTTTATATATCCATGGCAATTCGATGTTGACTCAACTTGTACTAACGTGAAGCTGCGGTTCCGTGTAGTGCTGCTCTTCAGTCATTACATCGTCCCTGAGCTGGTATGCGGGAGTTACGACAGTTGATTCCCGTTCACCCGCTGACATTTGATCATTGTTGCATCGCACATTAAACTAGGAATAACTGATAAAATTAATATAGTTTAACCTTACTCTTGTTTATGTGTACACGTTTAGTGAGTGTTAGTAAAGTTCTTTGTTTACGTAGGTAATTTAGGTATTTCCATTATGCATATTTAAACTTTTTTGCAGTGAGTTACTTCTTTATTCATAAAGCAGGAAAAGAATCATTCATGTGGTATTGAAAACGAAGCGGAGCCGTACAAAGGTTCTGCCACATAGTTTCGTATGAACAAACTCGATAATCAGCAATATAACTGAACAGCTTATCAAATAGAGTGCACTGTGACATGACATACTAATGGAGCGCTTGCTGGATGGTGGTCTGGATGGCAAGGACTTACGTGTGATTAAGAACTTCTACTGGAACCAAAAGGCAACTGTGAGAGCTGAACATTCGGAGACGGAAGAAATCGAAATCTGCCGTGGAGTTTACTTTTTAACTTGTAATCATAGGCAATAATATCGGAAGCTCTGGAGGGGTTGGAAGTAGGTGTCAAGATAAACGGCAAAATCTTGAATAACTTAAGATATACCGATGACACCCTACTGATAGCCTCGTCAGAAAAAGACCTACAAATATTGGTAGACAAGGTCAGCGAGTGCAGTTTGAAAAAGGGATTGGGCATAAATATAAGCAAGACCAAGTTTCTGGTGGCATCAGGGAACAAGAATTTCAACTCTTAAGATTCAGGTTGGAGGTAAAGATCTAGATCGAGTTCGAATGTACAAATATCTAGAAGCTTGGGTGAATGAAGAATGGGACCGTCAACAAGAAATCCGTACGCGGATAGAAATCGCCCGAGGATGTTTCAAGAGAATAGAGAAGGTCTTGTGTAACCGTAAACTGTCCATAAAGCTCAGAGTTAGATTGCTCCATTGCTATGTCTGGCCAGTAGTGCTTTATGGTAGTGAAGCTTGGATATTGAAAGCTGAGACACAGAAACGTTTTGAAGCCTTCGAAATGTGGTGTTACCGAAGAATGCTTCATATTAGCTGGACACAGAAAGTTTCGAACGTCAGAGTACTCCAGCACGTCGAAAGAAGCCGAGAGGTATTGCCATCTGTGAAGAAGAGAAAAGTCGAATATCTGGCACATGTTTTGCGACACGAGCACTACCAATTTCTCCAACTCATATTGATGGGCAAAGTAGCGGGCAAGCGACGCGCTGGAAGGAGAAAGAAGTCCTGGTTGCGTAACATTCGAGAATGGACGAACATCGCTAGCGTCAAGCATCTATTTCGCTAGGCGCAAGATCGAGAGAAATTCTCAGAGCTGATGGCCAACCTCCAGTAGTGGAGAGGCACAGAAAGATAAAGAAGACTTGTAAGGCATTTTTCAGGTATACAGCTGAAAGTCGGGAGAAAATTAGAGGAAAGGCACGTAAAAGTTATTATTTTCTAACTGTCTGTGCAACTTGAACCTACTCACGTATTAGATCACACATTTGGTCGCCCTCTGAACCCACACACATGTAAACGATCGGATGACGTTTGTCATGACCTCGAATAGTATTTGTTTGAGATCGACAAAACTTGAGTAACTTCCCCCATCCTCGTTCATAAAAAATACAACATAACCCGTCCCGGGGTTTCATGAAATCCTTTTCCAGGGCATTGTTGTCACTATATTCAATTACAGAAACTGACCATTATCTGTGAAATTCCATGTCGAAGAAGCATTGTAGAAATTAACAATAGTTTCACGTTTCACAATATCATCATGTGTTATAGTAATTACGCAGCTTGCTGTTACTTTGTGCTTTGGATTAAGATTGTGTAGCGTGTCTTATTTGTAACAATAATGTGTAACTCGCGATACACCTGTCCACACAGTTCGGTGAGGCGGCGTTGAGCAATTGGTATTGGTGGTATAGTGACTCACTGGTGCGGATTGTGCTCGTCACGCCCTCTGGTGTAATTATTGTGTATTAATCGGAAGTTCAAGATTATTTTTATATGTTTAATATTATTATATACTTTGAATTTAGAGGTAACTTGTCAATCATTTATTTATAAACCTAACTTTTGGATCATACGCAGGTGTTCATTTGAGGACATTCAGCTATTATTTTGTCTGTACAACAATAATCATGAAATACATTTAGATTTTATAAAGAAATAGAATCATAAAAAAATTAAGTTTATTAGTAAATTAACTTTAGTAAATTAGAAATATGATAAATCTGCTACCAAATCCCTATCCCGTCACTATACTAATAATACATTGAAAATGACTAAACTGTACCTATGTCTCATAACTATACCTTTACTTATGTCAAAACAGTAAATTATTTATGTGCCCCGATGTCTCTACTCGTTGTTAGCGAACTGTTATGTTTTAACAGATAAGGGAGCCATGGAGCACGACGCGCACCACGAGCACGACCCGCAGCTCGCGCACGACCACGGCGCAGCCCCCACCAGCTGCTGCCACGGGGACCACGGCCACATGATGGTTGTACGTACGCAAACACAAGTCTATCGTCGATATAAAATACCAGGTCGACTCGAGTGGAAATTAAGTAGGATACAACGGTGACTCAAGTTTTGTTAGTTCCTGAGTACAACTATTAGTACCTACATACATTTAATCCAACGGTGCAAGTCGATTCTTACTCCATTTATTATTTTTCAATGAAACCACGGAGTTTTTGCTTAATACTAGTTTCGACAATGAGCAGGAACACAAATCATATTAGATGGATGTTAGACCACCGAGTCTTACGATTAAAATAAATTATTAACATCTTCGTGCATTGATCAAACGTTGAAATAAAAGTCGAAAAGTTACTAGTCTAAGAATACATTTAGAGTCGAATCTTAGTTCATATACATATACAGGATTGTTAAATATCTTGCCGGCTACGAGCTACCATTCACTGGCACGAGATCTACACACTGACCTGCTGTACTTACATATCATTCTGTTAAATGATATTCACTCATAAACATGTTGAAGCTAGCAACCTCGATCGGTATCTCCGAGCAATGTTCGCGGTGATTAACAAGTAACCGAAGATATTTCTTTACCGATCACTGCCAGTCAACCAACAGAGTAAACGTAACCCTTGTTCGATAAGTGAGCTACGAGTACCTCAACTAATCGGTCGTTCGATATATGTATCTGTGCGTAATTGATTCGTTCCCTGTAAGGACGCGTTGTTTAAAGATATTATCTTTTTAGATAAACCAACATTAGACTTGCATATCGTGATGCAATCTTATGAAATGTGACATTATATAAAAAATTAAACATTTCTACTTGTGTGATCACTATCGTCCGCGTTCTAATGTAGTTGACTGGAAAATGTCCCCAATATAGCATTCCTTGTAAATATAGCATTATTTTCTTCTAAGATAGAAATAAATGATTAATTGATTGAATAAAATAAAAATAAATTCAAACTATGCAATAAATACTCGTTCCCAATTCCGTTGGATGTGTCGTGTCATAGATTTTTATTATTGGTTATTTGCACAAAATGAAATAATAAACGCACCATCCGCTAGCAAGTACGGAGTCATGGCACTTTAGTTAACACAATTAAAATTATCACCGTATTTAGAAGTGAATTCAAATTATAAAGATGGAGCGGCTCGTGACGCATTGTTTTAACGTGGCCACCTACACCGTTATCGGAACTGACCGCGAAGTCAACGGGAATCTCATATAGATAGATAATGATTTCCCACCGACCACAAATATTTTTTTTATTGACCTACAGTTATGTGGTCGGGTTGATAAAAAAGCAATTTATTGTATTCGAAGTGAATAAGTCGCGTTTTCTGTCATGTTTGTAAGTAAGCGTTGCTAGTACGCGTGCCTCCTACATTGCAGTACGAAAAATTTCATCACACTTATGACCCGATAAACCTCGATCCATTGTCTTAGTTAAGCAAAATATAAAATGCATATTCGTTCAAAACTACAAAACATATATATAGAATATATTACTCTGGCTCTATCCGTCCCTCGGTCGTGCTGCTTTTTACTTCTGTTTGCGGTCAAAACATTTGTATTCCCGTATTTTTCGCTCTCTCGAATATTTTTGTTTTGTCTGTTGTCATGCACGCCAATTTTTAATATGTTCTACATATATACATACACTTAAAGGTTTCCATTTGTTTATTACTGGAAAAAATATCGTATTCCCAATCATTCACTATTGGAAACTTCACGGAACTCGATGTCTGTGTGTCAGCGGATTAGTTACGGACGACTCTGTGTCATGCATTCCTGATTCGCGTTTCCTGCGACACCATTGTTTTGGCGCTCGGTCCGAGCCCTTCGACGGTTTAGATACTAATCTTGTATTGAATGTAATATACGTATATATCGTAGTAGTGAACTGGCGCGTGTGTTATTTGATGGGTAAAATTTAAATACTTAGTGAGGTCGATTACTTACATATGCCATACAACTGGGAAACCGTGCTGTCCCTAGACCCAGTCCCGCGTGAATTAATAACACGACACATTTTATTTTTGATATTGCATATATTTTTATTTTTTTATAATCGCCGGTCCATCCAGATGCATTCGGCTGCAGCCACGTACCGGTAAGCATTCGTAGGAAGAGCTCAAGTTTTCACCACAGTCAAGATCTCGTGAATGATTTATTTTTGCCGATCCGAGTAACGCTGATATACTCTAGGAACTATTAGGTACTAACTCCACGTTGTACGGAACTGTGCTCATGACGACACGTTTCTGCCTCCACCGTTCGCAGCGCGACGGTTCGGGTTCAAGTCGCTAATTGAATAAAAATCCGTATTTCAGTTCCACACGAACGTGTGCCAGGAAATCCTGTTCAACGGGTGGATGACGACGACGGCGCTGGAGCTGTTCGGGTCGGCGGTGGCCATATTCCTTGCCGGCGTCCTGTACGAGGGATTCAAATACTATCGCGAGGCGCTCCACGCGCGCGCCACCAGCCCCACCGGGGACTCTCAGGTCAATATTGCCAAGAGCGAGTGCGGCAACCGAGCGCAGTGCGCCGGAACCGCTTCTGTTAAGTAAGTTGATCGTTGCTCATTCTTACTCAACTCTATGCTCCTCTAATCACTGCAATAGTTTGCAACTTCAATGCGGCTTTTCGCACAGCCATAACACATTCCAGGAGTTCCACTTTGTTAACCAAATTGAAACCTTATACTTGACGAACACATCCGAGGAGTCAACTTATACTTCGCTATAGTAAATGACGTATTGGGACATGTTCATATAGTGTACACCTACTATTAACTGACATTTAAATTGCGATAATGACGTAAGGTGATGTTTAACCGTGCGAGTTTTCCTGTTAAAAGTCCTCTACTCATGTTTGTTGGTGATCACAAAACAAATAAGCGCAAATTATTTTTTATCTAGATATACGAAGTGTGATAATTAATTTTATAGCTACAAAATTGAATAGCTCACCTACTTGAGGGGCAACCAAATTTTCATATAACCTTATTTTAGCTTTTAGATAAACCATATTTGTAGTGCATCAATTTTTTCTTTTCCATTTCGCGTAAGGTCTACGTTTCGGAAGCGTAAAGAAAAATGAGGAACGCGAGCGTACGGACAAGTCTTAACTTATTACTTTTTGTGATTTTTCGGTTCCTCCATATTTTATTATAACCTCCTATGCTAATAACATCGTTCCAGTCTTCTAAAGTAATGCAAATCACAACTTCTGTGTATATATAGAATAAAAGGGGTGATATTATACCACCCTGGCGAACACCCACGCTAGGATGGAAACTGCCGCAGAGAATTTCATCAGTGCGTACTGAGGCTGATCCATCTTCATAAAGACGTTGAAGAAGATATAGTAGATTAGACTTGTCAGCATGACTTTCTATCTCTTTGCAAATTTTCCGAAAGTAATTTTACTTAATACTCTTTAAAAACAAAACAACGATGTGAGATTTTTATAGAGAACACCTTACCGTGATATAAAGTAAATTGTGAAGTACCCAAAAAGTAACGTGAACATCGATGTTTTCAGATACTCGATGCTGTCCTCGACCCACATCGTGCAGACGGTGCTGCACTTCGTGCAGTCGACGGCCTCCTACGTGCTGATGCTGGTGTTCATGACGTACAACGTGTACCTGTGCCTGGCGCTCGTGCTGGGGCTGGCCGTCGGTTACTTCTTCTTCGGCTGGAAGAAGAGCAGCGTCGTCGACCTCACCGAGCACTGTCAGTGACCGTGCGCCGCGCGTGTTGCTGCACCGACAAGTTTAACGACGAACATATCTTACACTAAGTGACTTGAAACATGTCAGACTGAATTCGATCAGACGTGAGCTTGGTCTTGCACGTTCGATGTATATAGATCCATTGATACACGAGAAATTTGTAAGGTAGCTACAACTGGTGGTGTCGAAACGCTCGCCCTCGGTGCAATGATTGATGTCTATTCAAAAATAAGAATTCGTTCATCGGTCCATTCCTCTGTATAATAAAGCAGGGTTATTCTTACCAATAATTTGACGTTTGTTTGAATTGTAAATATATCCCTCATAGTTTGTGGTATGATACGATGCCGTGTAATGGGTGTACACCAGTTGCCAGTGTTGCTCAATAACAGTGATACAAGGACCATCACGTGTCCCTACGACCTGTTGTGATGTATGTAAATGTAAACTGTGGAAGCGCTGGCAGCCCCGGGCCGTAGTGGACCAGTGGACCAGCTGGCCGCCGGTTGAGGGTCGCGGGCGGGGGGCGCAGTCAGTTGCTCTTGCTGTTAGGATTTTTTGGGAACTATACAGTCATAAAATTGTATTCAAAATTATTTATTCACATAAGCACTCATTCACGTAAGAATGTCATTTTTGATCTCTATTCGGATTGGCTACTAACTTCTCCACTGTGTGTGGCGTAGCGAGGTGGAATAATTCCCTGATCTCCTAGACTGTCTGGAGAATAAATCGGTTCAACAACGACAACCACTTTCCCCGCAACCGTTTACTGTTGGGATACGCTGGAGCCACGGTCCAACACGTGCACTCATGAAGGCATAATATTATATTAAACAATTGTAGAACTTATTGAAGTGATTTTTATATTTACAAAATTAATCAAATTGATGTGAATTTAGCAATCACGTTAACAACACTCTGTATTCATACATGAAGTCGTTAAATATTTCCATTTTACTGTAATAAATGTAACTTATATGTGTTTACTGTAAAGAAGAGAGATATCCTTATGAAACTGTTTATAATAATTTTATATATTAATCCGTATTTTATACAGCCCCATTGTTTATATCGTAAGTATCTAATCGTTATAAGTATCCAACGAGTATTTCGGAAAAGGATGGGTGATAGACGTCCATGTACACCGACACGTTGCCGCGTGTCGATACGAAACAAGCGAAAATATTTGATGAGAAAACCGTGGTGATTATCTAATTATGTATGTTTAATAAGCAATAATGTATTTTAATAAGCAATAATGTATTTTGTGATATTAAAAGTTATGAAAAGGGTGCGTTGGTTAAATGTTCATAGATACGTACACTTAATTGTTATCATGTAAATAAAGTTGCTACTTACTGTCATGCAGAATTACCTTTTATCATTCCCATCGACGGTCGCTCACGCGGTCGACGTGCACGTCGCAGCCGAACGTCTAATACGCGTTAAACTATTAACCCGCTACCTTCCAGCCGCAACTTACCAATTCACAGTTCTCATATTTAATAACAGTTTGTTATGTATGTACGCGCATCGCACTGCAAGTTAGCCCGCGGCGGCGGCGGGCGTGTTGGAATAGAAAATGACGACGCATGTAACAAAAGAATTCGGTCGAACCGATGTTAAGTGACCGCCGCACACCACGCGGTCCACCTCCGAACATTACATTACACGAGTAGGTACTGCTGCTCCCGAGTCGTGCCGAGACCCGCTAGCCCCGGTGACCTCCAAAGTTATTAGATTTCATCAAAGATAGAAATGAACATAGGTAAGAAGCAAACAGTATTGGGTACAATGTACGTAGATATAAAATAATATCATTTATCGGTCGGTAAGTCCCAAACTATGGTTACGGAACAGCGCACACAACGTTCCAGTCTTTGGATTGCATTCGATCAACATTCATGAAACATATTTACACTAGCTGTGCCCGCGACTTCGGCCGCGTGGAATTTAACAAAAAAGCTATTTAGTAGAAATAAAAGTACTCCTTATTACTTCAGCCTTATTCCTAGTTACTCCTTATTACATCAGCTAACTGCCAGTGAAAATCCCGTCAAAATCGGTCCAGCCGTTTCAGCGATTAGCCGGACAAACACGGACAAAAATGTTATTTTGGTATATACACTTATACCGTACCGTATATACACTTTTCAAAATTTTAACAGGTATAACTCAATCAGATATTGTATTCATATGAGGGACCACAAAATTGCCATTAAAATTAGGGCTAAACTTAATTTAGCACCAACACGAACACTGCGCAGAAATATTTAAGTTATAGTAAAAAATGGCTAAAGTACGGAAGTTTGAAAGAGCAGCCTTCTATAACAATTTACGAAACTAAAACATGTAAGAACCATTTATCAATTCAAAAAACAAAACCATACAACCAATGACACCGGCTTAAGGTAGTATAGCTTATAAGTTTATATTACACTAGCGGCCCGCCCCGGCTTCACACGGGTGTACTTTATCAATAGTTTCCGGAGCGTATGCGATTAAAGAAATTTTTAAGCAAATTTTTTTAACATCTTGGTTCATGTTACTGAAATTTTAGCAAGGATCCTTTATTTTTTCTAGTAATAAAAAATATAGTATGTTACTCAGGGATAATGTAGCATTTTAATGGTGAAAAAAATTTTAAAATCTGTTCAGTAGTTATTGAGTTTATTCGTTACAAACATACAAAAATGCAAAGCTTACCTCTTTTATTACTATAGATACAGTGAACAATGTAATCTTTTTTTGAGTTAAATATATAATAGCTAAGTCTGACTCACTTCAATCGAAAATAACAATCTTAGTAAAATTTAGATAACCCTAAGTAGAAATTCTTACTTATAGTAAAATATACTTTATACCCCTTTTATTATTTCTATAATGACAAATAAGGCTTCATATAATTTATGTCAATGTGTGGTGACGGCCCGAAGTAGTAATTTAAAAAATGAAGTCGCTTGATAATTGGCGCGCGTCAAATGTAAGCTGTCAAAAGGAGCGCTATCGCGACGCTGGCATTTTCGACAATTAGCGATAGGAGAGCGACGGCGTACCACTGGGGGTACGCGAAGACGTATTGGGAGTACATTAATATTATATTACTAATGGCAGAAATACTGAAAAGTTAAAACAGTTAACCTATATAAACAATATTATGATATATGATGTCTACAGTATGTAGTTTATAATGAACCCTATAACTTACTAAGGTGTTAAATCTTAAGTGAAACGAGACACATTTTAGGAGTAGATACGGAGTTGTAGATGATACGTAGATGAGGAGAATCAGAAATGAAAAGTTTTATGAAGGGCAACAGGCAAAAGCAAGTTTTATGACGGCAACGGAAAAAGGGTGGGAAGCACTGTTGGAAAGTAAATTCATACCATATTTTAGTTTCATGTGTTACTTACTCTATGGTCCATACAGTATCTGGTGCATCTGTCATATCCGCAGAATTTCATGTCGATCTGCTCTGACATGTCACGTCATGTCAGTGAAGTAAAATGTGACGGGTGGTTCATTTCTTCATGTTTTATTTGTACAATTACTTGTTGAATTTATTACTTAAATTTAGTGAAATTTTAGTGAATATTTGTAATATCAAAGCTTTCATAAATATGCTGTATTTGTGTGAATGAATGCCGGCTGCGGAGCGGGTGGTACCGGAGCCAGGGGCCGCTGATTGTTCAGGTACATAACGGTATTATTTGTTTTCGACAACGTCGATTACATGTTTTACGTACAACCCAAATTTTGTACCGTTATCTTAGACCTATATCCCCGATAAATGTTCGTAAAACTATAGCCATCATAATAATCACAATTTAAATGTTAATGGGGCTTAGATGTATAGAACGTGCTAGTTATTTGAGATCCGCATCGCCTGATGTTGAGAGATGCAGCAACGCGGATGTGCCTTGCTCGTACTATTGTTGCAGGCTCATGGAAATCCCAGGCGTTTTCATACGAGCTTAAGTTGTTGAGATAGTTTGTTTTTCATGATTTGAATTCTACAAGGTTCTTTATTTATCTGTAACTTTAATAATAATAACAAAATATTGAGTTCTGTAATAATATTACTGTGTGACATGTAGAAAGGTAAGTTGCACTCCAGATTAATCTAAGATAAATTAAAAATTTGCTAACAATGTTTGGTTACAATTAGAAGCTATGAGGTCTTGGTAAGACAATGTGTTATAAGTTATTTACTGCTATCATAAATTTTCGATGTTATCCATGTTGTTTGTAAAATTTATCATAAATGTAATCCCAAAATATGAGCTGCTGTCCCCCAGGCTTCACATTAATCATTTCCTTGTCGAAATGTAGGTATGAGACCTTCCCAATGTTCAAGTTTCCCTCTTTGTCCTGGGCTGAGACAGGTTGCCAGATAACTGGTACTAGTGAAGTGGTGAGCGGTGTTGGGTCTCTGTGGACAGAGGGCGTACAGTTGTTTCAGTTGCCATCAACCCAATGTTTTCTGTCTGTAATGGAACAGTATAAATTTATCAAGTAGTAGTGGTAGTGTCATGACCCTGGCCTGTACAGTATTTTCATTACAAACTTGACTTTTAAGCATTCTATGACCTTTTTATCATGTATCTCTGAATGAATTTTCTGTACTCTCGGTTGTAGATTTAATGTTCATAAGTTTTTTTTAGAGTATAGAAGACTTGAGAATATTTTCAAGAAGCTAGTACACTATAATGATATAAATATATCAGAAATATTTTTTTATGAAAATATATTATTAACATTATAAACTAAAAAGTAAATTTCTTTTTGTATTTATTTTTACTTAAACTACAAGTATTCAAAAACAATTTGATGTATATGTGATTAATGGATTTATATGGAGTTCTGCGTCATGACAGAGAGTTTGTTCTGTAGACAACCACTATATTTCTGTTTGGTAGAAATAATGAATGAGTTCACTATATGAATATGGTATAGTGGAAATACTCAGAAAAATACATCTGACCAATGTCTCTTTGTTTTATACTTATATCAATGCAGATACAAAACATTTGACTGCAATTCAAACGACTAAGCTGAAATAATCCCATGAACATTAACAGATTAATTTCTAAAATTAAATATTACAGTTACATGCATGTTGAACTATCAAACGGACATTAATTAACAATGTACAGTACTTTCATTGTTTCTAATCATGATGGTTATATGTACTAATTAATCTTACCCCATTTTAACAAAGTTGCTCCACAAGATCAAAAGTCTCATTGCCATCACATTGTCTGAGCCCATTATATCTTCTGATGAAAATATATAATTATAAATATTGTCATGCCTCATACTAAACATATCTGGATCAGTGTCACTTAAATCTCTTTTATATGTATACTTCATGAGATATACTGGCCATGAACTTTTTACTGCATGTAGTGTTGAAGACTTAGTTATAGGGTACTCCATAAAAATATCATTTACATAATCAATATAATTTTGAACTACACTTTCTGACAGTTCATATTGATCAAAATAGAAATCTTTAATCAAAACTGCCATCTTGTGTCTGATATCACCAGTCTCAAATTCTAGGTTAGTTGGCAACAGCTGTTCAAAATTTTTTGGAGCTATATTGAACTTTTCTATGTTATTTTCCACAAACATAACTTCCACTGCTTTTGTGTAACTAATCAGTAATGGCACATGCTGATATATACCATGCTTCAAAATTTCTATCGGTTCCATATCTAATAGGCTATTGGAAAGTTGATAATTTTCTATACATGGAAGATGAACTACTTGAGACGAGTTTATAAGAGTGCCAATAGAAATTTTTCTGTAAAATGTTTCTAGATCTTGAGTATTTTCGCCTTTGAATCCCAAAGTGATAGCTTCTGCCAGGCCCAGTGCAACTGGATCAGAAGATATCGAAGAAGGCGAGAGAACAGCTCCAGACTCGATTATTGCTTTGTGAACCAAATTTGATGTAAGTTTTGATAGCAAGAGCAATTCAACCGACACTCCGCCGCTGCCAGTCCCATACAGAGTCACGTCTTGAGGGTTCCCTCCAAAATGGGCAATATTCCTGTGTATCCAGTATAGAGCGGCGACCTGATCCTTGAGACCAGCATTTCCTGGTGCGCCAGCAGTTCTAAGACAAAGGAAGCCTAAAGCTCCCAATCGGTAGTTAAACGTCACCACGACAAATCCGAGTCGCAATAATCTTACAGGAGGCTTATGTGATCCCCATCTGAAATTGTAATTTGATACAAAACATTGTTGTATTCAGTACTCATTAATTAGGGGAAGTGGTAAAAATATGGATGACAGTTTCATAGCAAATACAATTTACATGTAATTCAAAGGTGCATAGAGACAGATATTACACGAACTTATTTATCGATCCTATTTTACAAAAGAATATTCCGATCTACTATGGACTTTCCTACTTATGTCTTCATGTCTTATACTCGGAAAAATTTTTACTCATCGCCTTGTCTCATTTCAAAAGCTGTAGAAGCAACCAGACTAGAAGTCTTGAAATCTGCTGAAGGCAACAGACAATGAAGCACTTAAAGTTAGTGCGCCTCATTGTAATTCCTACAGAATAATTTCAAATATTCATGGTCAGTAAGATGGTCAAAGAACAACAGTATATTTTAATAATAGATCACCCCCTTTGAAACCCTCCGTCGTGTACGTGGACGAGTACCGGGAACGCCTTCGCGTATTCAGGCGAGAACACATTGAGCACCAAGCAATCCTCGGAACCGATGCCGTCTGGCTGGAGACATTTGACGCGGTGAGTCGCCTCGAAGGTTCCGTCCCAGCTCAGCGGCGGTTTGGGCGCCTGAAAGTTAAAATTCATAATGTTATTTTCGGTACTTCTCTAGTTAGACAGTCGTAGAATGTGGGTCGTTTTAATATGAGGAAAATCGAAATCTCTTAAAAGTATCATATATCAATAAATCCTTGGAGTGATAAATACGAGCCATCGTCTGTAATCATTATCTGAATATGAGATACATCGTTCTGGAGTTCTAGAGTTCTGATCTCACGAAAAACAGCAACACCGCCGTATAGTATAAATGTAACTCGATATTGTTACCCATGCTTCTGTCAGCCGTACCCTGGTCCAATTTTTATCATGAGGTTGATTTTTACAATCACTTTTTGAAAGTCAAACTACGCCATCGCTTCGACAAAACCCTACCGTGAATGGTCCCGCAAGAATAAGCGGCAAGTAACACCCAAGGAGTTTTTTCCTACTCACAGTTACAGAACGCACTTAAAGCTGTATATTAAAGTCATGTCCAAGCAGTCGTATCCTAAAAGAATTCATCGAATTTGTAATTATAATAAGTTTTAGCCTATTATTAATATTGTTAACTTAAGAAAACTATCAGAGTATTTTTAAACGTACATAATATTACGTAATAATAGATTGTGTCACAAGGAACCAAAATAAAGTATTGAGGGCGAGAGCGATTATTTGAATACAGAGCGAAGCGAAGGATTCTAATGCAGAATCATAAGTGTAGCGAGGGATTCAAAGTATGTCGCTAGAGGTTAAATAATTTTGGTACCGTGTGGCACATTTTGCTTTTCCTTCGCCTCAATCATCATCAAAATATATTGTGATGCAACAGTTAATATATAGATTTATTTAAATAAATCTCTACGCGAGTCCTTAGTCTCTTAAGGTTGTAAATGCCGCGTACTGTTCTTTTCCGTAATATAAAAATCTACTCAATATCAGCAGTTAGGCCCCACAACAACAGATCATAAGTCAACTCATTGTGAAAGTAGCTAAAATTAATTAATCTTGCCGTTGCTACGTCCGTTAAAAGCCTCACTTTTTTTAAAAGCGTAAGCAAGCAGAGCTAAGTTTATAAATGCGTGCACAGAGTTACCTACAGGCAGACAAAAATAGATATGTTTTGGCCTACCGATATAGAGATAATACAATGTACTCATATTAAAAAAAAATTGTTATGACAGTTTTGTTGTTAGTATATAGATGTAGTGTGAGTACAGTGAACAGTGTGTTGTCAGTGACAGAAACGTCCACGGCCGCTGTGCGCCGCGCGCCGCAACCGGTGCCGCGGTGTAACAATGCGTGTCCGTCCGTACATGCGCTCTTAATACCACGTTAGATTTGCAACCAATTAATGCCACGTTCCCATTCAGCGTGCGTCACACGATGCCGGACAATTATTATTACACGGTAATTGTTAATGCTGTCGGTATTACAAATATGTTACTGATATTTGTATATTATTGCACGATGTATTTTTAGGCTCTTATTATTTATTTTGTCTACTACCATGCTTCAAATCCTCTATAAAAGATTCTGAAACAGTTAGTTTACTGCCAACATTAAAACACCCAATGACATAATAACCATAATATCATCCAAACGGATGATATAATGTTGTACTGAATTTCATTATAACACTCCTTTGTTTCTTTTCGATCCCTTCTGTGCAAAGGGTTTACTCAACTGACAGCCACATTCTTACTTCTCGATGTGTGGTATCTCTATGCATTTCAAAAAAAAAACAAAATCTGTACGAATTTTAAAAAAAGAACATTGCCATTCGCTTGCGTTTCACTACCAGAACGCCGTGCGCCATAAAAAAGGTAGGTTATTCGAATCCCCGCCATTTTTCTTCGACTTTTTTATTGTTTTGTTTACAAAAAAATTAGCAAAAGTGTTACAAAACGTGTTACTATACAAAATGTTAATTAGTACTACAATAAATAATTCTTTCATTAATACTTAGTTTATTTGTATATACTCGGTAATGGATGATATTAGGTTCTAAGACTGGTTGTTTTAATGTTGGCAGTAAAGTAATTGTTTCAGAATCTTTTATAGAGGATTTAATGTATGGGAGTAGATAAAGTCTTGTATGCAATTGTTGATAATTAGGTATTAAAACACTCATGTGATACTATTATCACAGTCGGCTTCGCTTCGTGTGATAAACACACATTCTTGTTTTAATACCCTTTATTATACAACAGTTGCATAAATAACTATAAAAAAATCAATCTCTATAATGAAATTCACGACCTATGTATTACATCGTGTTATCTCATTCGGCGATCGGACGAAAACAAACAGATAAATCGTCTCGTTCCTTGTTACGATGTTTACTGAAAAAAAACAATGGCTTTCTGCCGTCGACGGCACTAATCTGCTCCGATAACGATCTAACAGCCCCCCAAATTATATTTGCGTGCCGACAAACGAAACAGCTGACCTGAAACCTGACGTGTGTGGGCGGGCGCGCATAACGTACGCCGAGGTAGGCGTAGTGCGGCGCGCGGGAGGCGAAGTACCCTCGCACCGAGCCCTGCGTCGTCACCACGTCGCGGTGGCGCGCCAGTGGGCCCCGCGGGGTGCGCGCGAATACCGCGCTCGCGATCAACAGGTACGTCAACAGGTCTCCTGCACCCATCGCACGGGTAACCGGTCCGCGCTAATTGTTAGAGCCCCCGGGCCTCAGACACTGCAGTATGCTATTCACACTTTCAGGTAAGCCAATTTAAGGCCTTCGACTATGATTGATTGATATTAGACAACGAGTGGCGAAATCCTCTCCGAGTGGGTCGCGCGGCCCCTCCATCGCAACTGGACACGTTATCATAACAATAAGCTTTTAATCCAAACATGGCACATGTTTATCGAATATTCGCATATTATTATAATATACTACGGCGGAGCTACACAGTACCGGATTTCAATTTGAATTTATTCTAATAAAAAACATGAACTGATTAGAGTCTCCATTATTATTGATATTAAATATTTGAAAACTTTAATGTTGATAGTTTCTGTTATCGCTCTATGTTAGAATCGCTCACTATCAGATATGGCTTATATCAATGTTAAGTGTTCGTCCCAGGTAACCAACTTCGGACGCGATCGGTAGTGAGATGGTGGACCGCCAGTGTCGGAGGCCACTTTACGTTAAGGCATCTGTTCAGTTTGTTATCGTCTGTCAGCTGAGGTTAAGCCTTGGGTGGTATAAGAACTTTCGACACTTGAGTTGCGTCAAGTCAATCGTTCCGCACTGGAGCAGTATGACGGAGAAAGCGCGAGGCCGCCTCAACTACGAGGTGAGACCCGCGCCCCGCATGGGTCAATAATATCTTTTAACTCATATAACGTGAAATGTGTTACATTTTCCTTTTGTCTTAGATCAGGTAAACCCAATATCTTAAGTTCTGATACGTCGTTAGCCTAATATTATTTACAATTTTGTGATGCAGCATGCGTCACTGTGACGTAATGGACTCGATGTTCCGCATGAATCACGCCTTACTGTTCGACACTAAGATGTAGATGTTGAAAATGTTCTTCACAATACCGCCGAGTACGATGACGCAAGCGACGCCGACGGCCGGAGGCTCGGTTCACGTCGGACGGCCGCCGTCACCCAAGAATCAAATTAGTCAACAAATGTGTTGTCGATCAAATTTGTCCATAGTCCACAGAGTTGCCTGCTGATGCACCATATTAAACATTACTTCTTGTATGTGTTCTACTAGCTAAAAAAAACTAGATAATTGCTGTAGAGTCGGCTGCGCTCTGTAATCGCGCAGATCGGATGCGAAGGTTAACGCTAAGGCGTATAACAAAGAGAAGTTTATTGTTTCGTTTCTAAACTACTGAATCATAACCATTTTTCTGCTTCTTTTTTCTTTGTTCTCTTTAAATATAAAATCATTGGGCAGAAATAACTTTAAATTTTAACGCTGAATTTTTTTTTCTCTGTGTATTGAATAGCTTAATTATCTGAGCAACTTAATTTCTGATTACACAACCAATGCCAATAAAATACCCTGTTCTATGAACGCCCTGAAAATGAAGATTCTCGGCTATGGTACTAAGCTTTGCTATGTCCATTTCAGTATTATTAAATTTGATAACAAATATCGTTGGGATTTGTAAAGGTTTTCTATCTATAGCAGAGTTGGAAAGTATATTATTGGTCCCTGTAATTACTTTAGACATTATTATTTTTAGAGACTGAGTTTAATATTTGACTGAGGCTGCTCCAGTATTTAAACCGCTAACAACAAAATTTAATGGATTTGGAATGGATCCAGCATCTAGGAGTTACGCTAGTTTGGAGACATAAATCGAATGGATCGATTTTGTAACTCACCAAAATGAGAAAAACGACTTTGTGCCTCAAGTAGTCGTCAACTCCATAGACCTGAACCACCATTAACGAAATCCTCATTGTGAATGTGAAACACGATATAAGATTTTTAATCTTCAACAATACTGTCCATCCGCTTATAAACAGTCATAGGTGACCGATAAATAATTTTTCATATCATGTCAAAAGCAGTGAGAATATGTTCAAGGATTTCACAAATACCTTCTTATCATCTCGATCCAATGGGTCCTTGAGGAGTATTTTTATATATACGATATTTTAAATTTAGGTGTATAATATTTTGCATTTAACTTTCAACGTGCGCTGCACACTTAAAAATTACCTGTAACAAAAATTGTCGTATTAATTCCCTTTCATATCATATCTCTGAACAACTTCAATTTGTTGAAATCTCGGCCACCGAATGTGACTTTTTCATCTGTTACAGAAAGTTTCTGTATACGAACTGTTTCATAATTCTCGATTGTATTTGTTTTCTAGATTGTCTATTACTACATTACGGAACAACCGGATACCAATACTATGAACCTGGTATAATTCTACGCAAGTGCATGATGCCAATTTCAAACATAGTACACTTAAAAATACATGACATATTGTATTATTATTTTATGTTATATTTCAATGTTTTGGGCGTTGTCCGGCTGAGATGACGATGATGATGCCTTAAAAACACACAGGCCAGTTGGTCACGTGGGAGCTATATGCGTGGTTTGCAATTGATGTTATATTGTGAAGTTCCTATACTTGTGATACGTTAAGGTCGGTCGTACGTGTATAACACTGATGGAGGGTAGATATAAGTCAATTGGAAATAATGAACCAGTTTCTAATTGAACCGTGTTCACTTACAATCAGATGGGATTGTAGTCAAACTTAATTTATTCATGTAAGAAAAGGAGTTTATGTTTTCTTGTATGTATTTTTTGTGTGTGTACAGCCATGACTCCATTTTTTTGTTGGTGTCACCTGGTTAACTAAAGTGCCGGCATGCAAACTGCAAATCGCTATACTTGAAGTAATACGATCGTAGAATATACCACTTTCACGACTATCGACAGTAGATCACAAAAAACCAAACGTTGATACACTAAATTAGTATTTAAAAATAATAATATTTTCAATAATATCTATAATAATTTTGTCAAACGATGTTACTCCAGCACGATTGTAATTTATATTACTAGTTTGGATAGCTACCGTTCTTATTAAAAACAGCTATCAAATATTTTAAAGACCACAAGCCTCGTGTTGAGTGCTAATCATTGAAACGGATCGCTAGCTAAAGAGTGGTAAAGAGTACCTACACCCTCGGCCTCCTCGTCGTGGCTGCCGAGTTTTAGCCGCTAAAGGAGAGATATGCATGTATCACTAATTCTGTTACGGAGACCTTTCGCGTCCATACAGAATCATGTCCACCGTAGTCCAATCATGAATTGAATTCAAGTCAGTATCATTTGTTTGTGACGCTATGTACCTACCTAATGTATCGTGGCGAATACTGTAATCGAACGAAATAGTCAGTCGGTACGGAGCGCGGAGGCGGAGGTTGTCTTGATCCACGTATAAAAAAAATAAGACCACCGTCTGGCGCCTCCGGATCTCTGTTTTGTTGTGAGTTGTGACCAATCCGAGCTTTATTCGTAATACTTTTTTTTGTTACAGGTAAGAATGAACACGAGAGGTAGACGTAACATCGGTCAAAGATAAAATTAAAACAAGTTTCAGTGAGTACGATGTAATATTTTTGTTGCGCTTTTTCTATATATATATATATTTGGATGTCTTACTATCTGTACGTGCTACCTGGTATTATTTTACATGTACATGTGGCTATTACTTTATTCTCCAAAGTATTCCCGAGATGTATGGAGTCTCTCAATTTGCTATTGGCCAGGGTGGTGAACTATACCCTTAACCTCTTCCCTCAATGGGAGAAGAGACATGAGATCTACAGCAGTTGGACAGTTTTAATGTTAGGAATGACTTCGGTGACATTGCTGGGTTTCTGATCTTCTTTAAAACTGAAGTGGTTAACGCTGCAGTTCTCGTTGCTAGAAGAAGAAAAGTCCTTCTACGTACCGACCTTTATTAACGGAAGCGCGTGCTGAAATCAGTAACGTAGATCACACCGATAGGTGGATGCATTACACTCTCAGTAGACTACTTATATGCGTTCTGTAACTGTGGGTAAGAAAAAAAGCTCCACGGGAATTTCTTGCCGCTTCTTCGTCCAGAACCGCTCACGGTATGGAATTGTTGAACCGACGGCGTAGTTTGACGTTCGAAAAGTGTGTTTGTAAAAACCAACTACGAATAAATTTTATTTCATCCATTCATTAATTCCGAACTGAGCTATCCTAATCCGTAGCTTAGAATTATTGATTAAATCATATTTTACTAAATGACTTATTTTTAATTATCGTATATTATTAACGTTACGTATGTATATTTCATAAATCGGAACCAATACATGAGGCACCCCGTACATTGTGATCAGTTAAGTAGTAAACAAAATTTACTCGGGACATGCGAAGCCAATAGTAGTGAAGTTCGTGACGTTGGGGCGGTTAAATATTCACTGATGAACGACAAGTAAGACAAAAAGTGAAATGGGGTAGCAGCCTTATTTGAGGGTTACTTTGCTGATGGTAAGAATTGACCGATCCATTGTTAAGCGTAACTATCTCTAAAATAGCTTCAAGAAACAAGTTTGAGTGACAGGTGAGTGTGGCCGTTCAAATAATCTGCTACTTATCCATAGTTACATGTATGTATGTATATAGGTATTTTACCATAATCACGCCTGAATAGAACATAATATTGATGAAATATTAATTAAATTGGTCGATGACTCGTTATTGACACGTTATTGGCTTCAGTGTTATCATATTTTGTGCAATGTTATATCAAAACAGCTGTCAGGGACACTTTCAATCGAAACCCAAAAGCGGTGGTGGGAGGGGAGGCCGACGCTGTCTCAATGGGCCATATGATTGGTGATTACTTAAGCTCAATGTATATTATAACGGGATATTTTATGACGTCATCGAGGGGAGTTTTATTCAGTAATGGATTCATCGACTCAACTTATCAACTTCACTGTTTTATATTTAATTAGTTATTTATTAGATCACCAACATGAGACACGATGCTCACGATTACAAGAATAACATGTAGGTTTTAACTGTTCCTAAAATTATATTGTAACTTTATCATTAAGTTATATAGTTATAGTTACATACTTATTCAAATTCAAATCACAAAACAATTTAAATCACTTGAAATATAGTAATAATAGTTCAGAATTAATTAAATAACATCCAGATGATTTAAATTAACAACCACCTCAGTTGAAATAAAAATTACATGAGGCTACTCGTACCTAAGTGTATCTACTATTCTACTGACCCCAGCGTCGCCAAGTGTCCGGATTTACACGAGACGTTCCGATTTACATGGGTCTGGTGACACGTCCCGAATCAACCTCGATCGGGACGGGAAATGTCCCGATTTTTCGTTAACCTCCTTTATTTATCTACAAGTTAATATAATTTTCCTTTCACATTTCCTTAACAAATCATGTTTTATTATGTTTTTGTAAATCTTGCCAACATTAGACACTGATCTATACTTAAAATATAAAAAAGTGCTAATTTTGCGAATTTGTGTGTATGCCGAGGCTATTATGAGAACCGTGGCACCTATTTGAAAAATTGTTTTACCATCTGAAACGTACATATTACGTATGTGTATTGTATTATTAGTATTTATAGGATCGTGATGGTAGTCGTCCACTTTTGTCTCAATAAATGTCAATTTACATATTACTATTTTGTTTAATTAAACTATTTAAAATAAATAATATAGATTCTGTTTAAAATACTTGCTACTATTTAATTAATTTTCTTAATATCCACTACTATCGTTCAAATAAACGACTGCGGGTTTTTGAACTTAGAATATATATTTTAACTACGCCGGTGTGTTTGGGTTTTTGGAATAATAATATTTTTCGTAGAGGTTCTCCCACATCTGTACAGCCTGGGTGTGCGGAAATTCTTTCATTTCTAGTTCCGCGTTAATGTCGAGCAGCAGGGGCCGGTCGGTCTGGTAGGGGTTCGTCGGCTCCCATTTGACGGGATCGTTCACTTCTGGTGTCGGATTCCTGAATGTTTACTTTCACTCGAGCATATATACATAAATCGAGTATATATACATAAATAATTCAAAAATTTGGAGGTGCTCGCAAGATTCGAACTCGACTCCGCGACCGAATCTGAACATTAAAGTATTTAATGAAAATTATATTATATTGAAAATTGTAACTTATTTATGTATACAGGCTTTAATACCAATATAGATGCCAAAACATATAGATATATTTATTTTTGCCTCGTTTTCGGTTTTTACGTGTACACGGGAATCTGTTTCCCGCAGAAAAGGACATGATAGTACATACATGTCCAATTGTGTTAACAGGGTAGCTGGTGGAGAACGAAGCTGCAATAAATGAATATGTTTCTATTTTATATAATTAGGTCTACTTTTATATAACCGATTTCTAAAACAATAAAATAGAGCAAAAATGAATTTAATACAAACGTCTAACAATCGTTTCGGCTGTTTCTGAACGTAAGGCTTAAGTTTGATGACGCGATACGAGAAAAGTTTTAAATACAAAATAACTGTATAATGCGGGTCGCAGCCAGTGGTTCCTTTCAGTCTGATACGACTTAACGACGTGAATAATTTGTATAGTACCCCCTGTTATGGCAAACTGTGCCTACGTAGGTTGTAGCACCAGTTTTAAAATGACCGTTACATAAAATAGTATTTTTTGGCAACCGTAGTGTGCTCAGTTCGTGTATTTTAACCTGTATTAATCAGAATGAATTAGGACAATATTAAACTTACAGATGCTTAACAAAGTTCGTCCAAAGCCGTATCAAGTGTTGTTGGACGAGGCCGTCGTCATCTTGCAAGTCTTTGCTGTGCGGTGGGAACAAGTAGCCCAGTTCGTCAGAATGTGCCGGTCCATTTTTTGCCAAACCGGGCTCCGGTATGACTCCAATGTTTCCGGAGTAGGAAAACTGGTAATAGTATACGGGCTGGTGCGTCGTTGCGTGGACCCGAAGACTGCGATAAATGTGGGATACGAAATAAACATCCCTGCAAAACGATGTCCAATGTCAAATTCATTTCTAAAATAATCAAATGTTAATAGTATTTTTGGTACCTGTGGTACAATAGCAAAGCCGTCATATCTATGTTGTCTATGATATACATATCCTTAATTTGTTTAGTTACTTGAATAAGTTCCCCCTTACTGAAGTTTTGTAATTCTTCTGGTATTAAGAATGTCATGTCCCGTGCCAATTTTGTCGCAACCTTTGCTTCATTCAATTTCAAAGCAAAGATGTACGCTTCGTTCATATTGTAACCCATCAGGACAGGAACCGCCGATACTTTTCCTTTCATTAAAAGATTAAACGGTGATTCCAGAATAATACTTTCTTCGTTTTTAAAAGGTTTCTCAATACAAATTCCAAAGGGCATGTAAGGGAAGTAAATTTTTTCGGCCTTCGTTTTAAGAGTTAAAATATTTGTTTTGATTATTGAAGATATCACGTCTTGACTATTGTTCAACATCTTTCGTAGAGCTGCAGCTCGAGCTTCAGCATCATAATTTAAAGCCCACGGACAAAAAACACTACCGCTCTGAAGTATTACTCCATGATATAATCTATTTGATGATGGTACCAGCATTAAGGCTTCTGCCATGGCCGCGCCAAAGCCTTGTCCACCTAAAATGACTTTATGTGGATTGCCTTTAAAGGCTATGATGTTGTCCCTTACCCAACGTAGAGCTAGTAAAGTGTCTTTTATCCCGGCATTTCCAGCAATATTGTCTTCTTTTGAGCAAAGAAATCCTAGAGGACCTAATCTGAAATTTTACGTAAGTTTATAAATCTACACGAATATATATACATAGTGCAAATAACTAAACAATTTACCTGTGCCGTACGATAACTACGACAATCCCTTCGGCCACCAGCTTCCTGGGGTGATAGTGACCGCTGGCACCTTTTACCCACACTAACGTTGGCATATCAGTACCAGAACTCGGGACGTGTACGTCCAGTTGTAGACAGTCTTCCACTACCGAAGTAGACGAACAGTGAGGCTCTCTGGATTCCCTGATATTGTCCCATACAGGTGCTATATTTGCTCTCTATAAATGTTTCAATTTGTATTTTAATATTTTTGATTGTTCATTTTTAGTAACGAGGAAGTGTCGCTCCGCATACCATCAGGTGGAATTGTAGTCAAACCCTAACATATAAATTTACATTTGTCTAAGTATAATAGATAATAACTCATTTTATTGTTTAGATCAAACTGAAAACGATCCTTACCTTGAAACGTCCAACGCTTCCAGCAACGGAGGCGTACGGTATCCCAATATAGGAAACATAGCCGTCTTGGGGGATGCCTCTTATTTTTCCTTGTGCTATGCTTAAAACGTTTTGCAGTGTCATTTGTATCAAACTTGTGCATAGCAGCACTTGAAACCATGCGGTACTTAAATACATCTGCCTCATTATCATTTTATCGTTTCGTATCCAATTGTCTATCGATGTTTGTAACATCTACTATTGCCATTTCCTAATCAACTTTTAACATTTTATATATACGCACGAAGTGTCGGAATATTTTATCTGTAAGATACTTTCATCTGGTACGCTAACTGTGGTCACTACTCGATTCAAAATATTAATCCAGTGCATATAAACGTTCCCAATGAACGATTGCGCAATTACGGTGAACACACTTGCTAAACATTGTGCTAAATCTCGCGTAGCCAGCGGTGCGTCGCTAGTGATTTATTTCTGTTTCCGTTGGAATTGTGCGGATGGAATTTAAGTTTTTTTATCAACGCCAACTAACATCCGTAACACCAAAGGCATCTCTGATGCCCTCCAACTCCGTAAATTGCACTCAAAGTTTCCACGGTAGATACTAGTAGTTCCCGACGTTATGTAAGGTGCTACAAAGCTCCAGGCTTTCAATTGGAGGGACTAACATTATCGCTTCGACGTTATCCAGCAACAGGAGAGATCGGCTCGGGCTCGTGCTCGAGGTCGGTACGTGGCCCTCGTTTCACTTCAGTAATCCAACGCCCTATGTATACTCATTTCATTATTATCAGACATTTAATACAGTCCCCATTTTGTTGTTTTAGACATCTGTTCTCCTAGTCCTACAAAACAGAAATAGTCATTTGTAGTATGCAATATCTTCAGAAAAGCAGTTAAAATTTTGTTTCCTACCTACCCTCATAACAGAATGTCCATATTATTGTCTTATCGTATTTCAACTGGAACCGATTCATTTTCCGGTATGAAAAGTATTATAAATATTTTATTGTATGACCCATAATACATATAAATTGCAATCGCATGATATGTTTGACCCGACGTGCTATTATAAGTGTAATGTGCAACAATGTTAGTGGGGATATATTGACTTGCAGGTAAATCGTAACAGACAACGGCCGTTAATTCATACTCAATTGCTCAAATCTCATTAAACCATATTGTTTACTTGCACTTTTAGGCTTTTCCCATTTCTGTAAAAACTATTTTATGCATTAAATAGCTAATCTTTAGTTAATAGGGCTCAATATTTTTATAACATTTTTTCACTGTCTGCGAAGTGTATTATCGATCTGTAGCAGTATGTTTGTCTGACTCGTATGTTAATGTAATAAAAAACAATATTTTTATATTTTTTATATGTTAAAAGCCGACAAACGAGCAGACGAGCCACCTGATGGTAAGTGGTCACCGTTGCCCATGGACATCAACAAGACCAAAGATATCACTGATGCGTTGTCGGCCGGGAAATGAGAAGAAGGTTAGAAAGAAGGTACTGGCTCTCAAGCTCCCAGCCGGAACACAACGAGTCGTTTAGCGGCTGACTCAAGCAGGGGGTGGTAGCTAGCCAGGCAGGCTTCACGGAAAGATAATAAGACCACTAAAAATATTAATGACTTAATAATAATACTGATAATATAATACATACGCGAAGCTCTACCACCAAGCAGGCTGGCTTTTGTCGCCTTTTACGACACCCTGTTCTGCCAGCATGGGATTGAGGGGAGTATTCTAGGCCGCCCCAATACGGCCAAATTTTTTTTATATATTTTCAACACGAAGGTATATCGGAAAAATTATATGTTATTTAACCACTTATATATTGCCGACTCGTGCGTGATCTGCACCTGTGGCGCATATTAAATTTTTATATATCTGTATACATGCATTTCCACGGTATTGTATAAGTAAATTTTGTTTATCTCTATTATTTAAATATATAATTAAGTACTTATTTTTCGCCGAGTTTCGAGTCTAGTATATCTTTCTAAGGCGAAACTCACTCGCGCAAGCTACACCCTCGCAGCGTCAACTAATTGTTACAAAAAAAAGACAAATTAATTGATAAAAATAAACTTTTAAATTATGTTAAAAAATTGGTGTGAAATATTATGATCGTATTTCGGTTGCAATGCGGACGAGGTAATTCACACGCTTATTCACCATTTAGTTGTTGACATGGCAAGCCAGGCAGGGAGCTCGTCTTGTTTTTGCGCGGCGGTGTCTACATACAATAATTACCATAACATCAAAAAAAGTTTGATGAGTATTCATGAAGGTTTTGTTTTAAAATTGAAACGAGGTTTTAATTCATCACCATTATTTTAATATTAATGAATTATGTTATTCAAACTTACAGTTCTGCACTCATGTTGCAGCCACGCATCCAGAACGTCTGACTTTTTGCATAAAGTATATAGTATTACCACTCCCTCTACAGGTTATAGATAGTTTCACACCATGGCGGTTCAATGCAGACAGACATACACCACTGGCCCCCCGTGTCGTGAAGCGATCTACGTTCTGTACGAGTAATTCCATTCCGAAATGTCGGCCAAACGTTTTTTATATTGACTATCGATAACAACACGCGCAATACGGAAGCACTCACATAATATATCCAGAAGCGGACACACCCAACCCAGTCGGTGCGCACGATTTACGAGATAACGAAGTGAGCGCTCCGTTAGGGATTGGTCAGACCTCACAACAAACATTCATAGTAACTACACGGCCCCCAGTGACGGTGGCACCCAGAACACTGCGTGAACTGAGAGACCGACCGTCCCGTTTACGTGCATCTTATTTTTTCGATTCTCAACAGTGAATTGCGGTCGTACACTCATTGTAAGCTAACATCGGTATTGGTAT
Organism: Megathymus violae; assembly: GCA_003671415.1. NCBI lineage: Eukaryota > Metazoa > Arthropoda > Insecta > Lepidoptera > Hesperiidae > Megathymus > Megathymus violae. The sequence goes on along the minus strand of PDGT01000029.1, from coordinate 3,679,470 downwards.
TGGTGTTTATAGTTGTCCAGTCTCTCCAGCGGTTAACCTCGAATTAATCTATCAATGGTTAAAAATTAAATCTAATGCAAACAATAATAAAACATATTTTAAGCGAAGTCCCGGCGACGAGCGACCGGATACCGGTGGGTATAAATATTGTATTTTAACAAATATAATCAGCAACTGACTACAAAACCATTACATTGTACACCACAATATGCATAAGAGATAGCAGAAAAGATATATAACAAGTCTTGGTTCATAGTCATGTAACAAACCTAAACTAGGTCCTCTTAAGTCTACCAGTAGGGGGACCACCTTCCGCAGCCACCTTCCGTCTCGGCCATCAGACCAGATCAATGGTATTATGATCCCGCATTGTCGTCAAGCTTATCTAATTCAGCTCGATCGGACAATTGAATAGTTATTTGTATTACGGTACATTAAATTTGATTGTCATCAGTCATCAGCAGTGAACTTAAAAACCGTTCAAAACGTGAATACGTACAACAATGAAATATATACCATATCAATAAATTTATATTAAACACAACAACCAACAGATCGTATTTTATACAGTGCTCACTCTTTGTCATATAACTACACAAAAATGCAATAAAATCTTATATTGTAACAGTAACCATGTCAACTTCGCACCTCTCCTAACAGTAAATCAATATTCACGTGTCAATACATTTATATCTTCCGCATCCACAGAATTTACTTATAAATACCTATCATACTATCAATGATGCGACTAAGTTGGCTACAGTCTCAATAAAAAGTTCTTGCTATACTCAATGTTTAAAAACTTATTGTTGAGTCTGTTCATCAGTAAATTCAATTCAAAAATCAGCATATAATTGATTGTTCGATGTGTGTGATTACGTGATATCACGAGATCGATGTGATTGAAGGTGGATATGACAATAAATACGAATATATTAATTAATAAATTATTTTCACTACCATCGAAGCGCGTCATTTGATGTCAATAAGCGTTGCTTAAATTCGTTTATAAATTAATAATTTTGTCGAGCGCACTCCATGGTTGTAGGGGTAAACACTGATAGTTTTAGAGGTTCCCGAGATTTTCTCATATCTCAAGGTTAAGATGTTCCAACTAGAGCTTAATTTATATACAAAATGCTTAAATTATAATCAGTTCACAATTTAGGCTTTTAAAAGCCGTAAACATGTCTTGCCAGTAGAGTGCATCGCCCCCGCTGCATACGCTGATGAAGTATACGCTCTTAGGGCGGTACGTGTGTGTAAAGTACCCTGGAGAAGTACTCATGCCACTCAGCGACGGTTTTGGTACTTTTCGTGAATTAGGTAGTCCTATTCTGCAAGTTGTCAAAGAAGCGGAACATGTCCAATTGCTTCCTGTTAAGCTCAAGAGTTCGGTAAAAGGGCACGTTGATACCCTGGTACTTTTTGTCCAGCTTAGTCACTGCTGGCCATGGTGTTGCGAATCTGGGATGGCCCTCGGCTGCTGGGTCACTGAAATTTAATGCTCAAACGTGAGGGAATTTTAGACATTAAGTATATATATATTTCTTCTTATATTTATGATTGTGTCGCACCTCTCGTTAAAATAATAACTTTAATTGACGGAAATACACTACCTGTATTTTATGAAGTTTATCACGAAATGCACCATCCAATTTTTTATTTGTTCGTCATTGCTATTAAGTCTACTCGTCCCTTCCGGACCTAGTATTGAATTGACTCGAAACACGTAAGTCAGATCTTCTAAATGTCCTGCTCCCTTATAATTCCTTTTATCAACCTCCTTTTTAATACTAAATTCACTTTCGTACGAGAATTCGTACAAATATACAGGCGCTCCGCCCACATTTGTACGAATAAAGGCCGCTTTCATCGCAGGATAAATGAAATTAGCTTCCGAGCAAAATTTCACGTACTGGTCCATTGTAAGCTCACCATGAAAATACCTTTCTTGAACTGTTCTAGCGATTTCCAAGGCAACTTCATGTGGACGTATGTAAATCAGCTGTGGGGGTACCAATATGACGGGGTTTTCTTTTATGCGAGTAAGTATATCAATCTGCTCGAACCTCGGCAGGAACCCATAACACTCTGCGTCCGTAAACCCAACAATAAGTGGTATATCTTTCCCACGGCCCATAACAAGTAGTGTTTCTGGGTCATCGTCTAAGATGATCGTGAAATTCGGAAAAGAAGTCGACTCTACTACTGGGTAGAATACTCCTAGTCCAAATATATCTAGCATAGAGTTATGGACCTGCATAATCTTCTCAAGTGGCATTTTTACTAACTGTCCGTGAACTTCCTCGGGGTGGACCGAGTTGATGCCCAATCTTTCGAGAAACATTTTGGAGACTAATTGAGCGTACGATGGCGCGGTCGTGTAGAACGTGGGAATGGCAGTTCCACTCATCAACATTGATCTGAAATATTTAATAAAATCAATTTTTCTCTCATTGATTTTGTCTTTAAAATTGTGATATACTCAACTTTGCTACACGTGCTATTTGAGCGGTAGACAAATGTCACAACGTTTTAAAGACATAATAAATTTAAGTGACCATCTTACACTTTTACATAACTCATAACATTTTGTTTTCTTTCTTTAGGTTTGGGTTGCGGTTTCTATGTTTACAATGTTTGTTTTTCTATCACATATAAAAACATTACATTACATTAACAAACTTTGGGTTTACTAGATATCAAATTTTAAATAGAAAGTAATTTATTACTCCTATTATTTACGACCCTGGACTCTGAAAGCTGTGATCGCGAAGTGGGAAAATTAATAAGTTATATACACAATGTAATAATCAGTAGGTGTGAGTGTCTCGCACTCGAGCAACAATCTGTCGCTTTGGTAGTGTTCTGTATTCTCATTTCTGAAACCGTTGATAATGTTTAATAAGGTAATGTAGAATTTATACTGTTTCATTACAATGCAATTCTTACACCTTAATTTGTTAACTTTGTCAACTTTTTGACAATCAATTTGTCAACTTGAGGAATATTTTGGTTTAAGTAGCAAGGGCGAATTGCTAGTATTTAATAAATGCAGATTTCTTTTTATCGAAATTTGTGAGTACAGTTAGTCAATCGTTTCGATCATCAGCAAATACCTTTTAAATAATCCTGTAGCCGCTTTGGATAGGGTGAGCAATTGTGCACTGGCCGCGCCAGCGCTTTGGCCTGCCAGAGTGACGTCATCAGGATTGCCACCGAAAGCCCTCGCGTTAACCTGCACCCAGCGGAGTAGAGTTACAATATCACGGAGACCGTTATTGCCAGGAATGTACGAGTTGTTGAGAGAGAGGAAGCCGAAAACGTTCAACCTGAAAACAGGACATTTTTGTTTTTTGTTATTAACATTGCGCAGTAAAACGACACGTACGAGTAGTTCACCTTCTCTATACAGAACTGAGATCCTATTTAAAATGTGAAATACTTCTCATGCTGATGGACCCCTTATATTATATGCCCAATTGGTAAGTGTTTTCTGGAATGTGCCAACATCACGGTAAATTTAAAACGTGGGGCGGTAGTACTTCACTACCGAACTGCGCTGACAGGACAGGTGTGACGGCCAAATAAATTACCAAATTTAATGAGAAATGTTACTATTGACATTTTAAATACCCTATCGTCGTTTTGATTGATTATCATTGTGTAGCTAACCATATGTGTGTTGTGTAGCTACCGTATAAAACGTACATGTTTAACATTCATAGAATCTGTTTTCTGAATCAGCAAAGCAGCAAAGTTTCCAAACGGATGTTGTACGTAGCAAAACCAATTAAAGGACTTGAAATACAATAACGCGTGAAAATCGAGCCGCGCTTTCTAATTAGATTTTATTTATTGAGTAAAATTTAAAATCTCTCTTTTTTGTATGAAACTTCCTGTCTGTACGTTTCCTCGTTTCCAAGTTGGTGTCGGTGGCGAGGTGACGAAGGTCGCGGCATACACGTGTAATCTAAAATTAACGGCCTGAATCAAGTTACTGGAACCGGTTCCCCGTTTGTGGCCTTCTGTCACCGATGCTGTCGTTGCGAACGTACACTACGTTTTTCGTCCAATATTATGTTACGTTCAAGGGTGTGATAATCGTGTTCCGCAGGTGACTATACGCTACTAGGTTACTACTCCATTTTATACCTGTTAAAAACACGAACTACACTTTCCATGGTCTCCATAACACTTGGGTCCTCATGAACCTTATCGTCGATTCATGATATGTTTGTACCTACGACGCGTTCTGCCTCTCTGTATTACTTGCGATTTTAGTAAACATTCAGTCATCTTTTTAGCATATTAATCACGACAGTAAAATACTTTATGATGCCGAATTTCAACGTCTACCCAGTACATTTGCGTATTTATGATTATAAAAGTAGAATGTTTAATAAAATCGAACACTGGGTTATACCAGGTAATTGTTGAAGATAGAAAGCTGAAGATCGCGTTCGTTACAAAAAATAATATGTTTTATCATGAGACAGATAATGCGTATTACCTCAAAGTTGATCATGGCCCAGATTCAATAATAATCTTAATGACACTACTGCTTTATAGGTATGTTTATAATGTGTATGACTGAATTGCTAAATATAATTAATATGACACATACATGATAATAATATTACAACTAACAGTAGGAATCTTTCTCATCTTCAGCATGGAAGTTTTATATAATGTAATTAGGTCTTCGACAGTATTAACGAACGTGTCGGTGTTATTTTTCCAGTTGAACTATACACAATATCCTCCAACACTAGAAAGGACCCCTCACCTGTAGTTAAAAGTAATGACGATGATGCTCTGGCTCACAAGGTACTCCGGCCCGTAAAGATCCGTATCTCCCGACCCAAACGCGAAGCCGCCGCCGTGAACGAAAACGAAAATAGGTAGGCCGGAGCCTTTCGCGGCGTCCTCCTCGTCGTCTCCCACAACACCGTGCGGGGGCTGAAGTTCCCTTGTTGATTTCTCTTGCCGCGACCCGGGCAGGGCGTGTAGTGGTACGTGAACATTCGCATGTATGCAGGCCTCTGTGAGCGTCGTGTTCCGCGGCTGCATGATGTGTCCGTAGAACACGTCTCTCTGCGGGCAAATCGGCCCCTCCTGTATAGCTTCGTAAGGGTACTCCCATGGTTTTACCGGCTGCAGTTCCTGTGGACGGGACATTCAAATAAAAATTTTGTTTCGTGTTCGAATCATATACTACAGTTACTCGTATAATACTTTTAGTATGACGATTTTGTCATTACGTTTATATCGTCGACAATCGTTCTCGTATCTTTCTCTCTCTCTCTCTCTCGTATCTAACTCGAGGGAGATGCGAGTATGATTACTGTCCTTTCTCCCAGACAAACACTATTATTATAGGTATTGAAGTATTTATAAGTGGAATCGTTAAAACCGAGGGCGATCAGAGAAAGGTTGTTTGATGAACTGTTCAAGCTGAACAAATCCGAAAACTTTCGCTTCAATTTTAAATACTTATAGTAATCTCACCAATGGACAAATAGTGGCAAACACTATACTATTAAAGTTATTGTAATCACATTCCACAATCCATCTCTAAATACTTATCATAGTGCGATTCAATGTGATAGTTAGAATGGGATGTGTACTTTGTTCGGAGTTGACAACTTAAGAGATACACTGACCTGGAACCGCAGCTCTCCTACTGGCTGCTGAGCGTATGGCACGCCGAGGAAGCTGGCGAACGAATAGTTGCCTGTATAGCGCCGCACCCCGCACACCCAGCCAGAATCCAGCAACGCGCACGGTGACCTCACCTCAGGCTCAGATCGCGCAAATAAACATACTGCCAAGGAGAAAATAAAGACTGAAAATTCGCTGGTTATTTCTTTTAAAGGGGAGCGGTTTTTTTTATTTAACAGCTTAATTTTTATTATTATTTATTTTTAGGTTAGCTAGAGATGATGCCTTTAATATTAGATTAACTTCTATTGTGCGACAGTTGCTTCGTTAGTTCCGCTCAGTATCGATTTTAATTAGTTTTCGTTCATATCGATTACAAACTACTATATACAATAGATTATAGTTGACAAAATATACTTAAAGTATTTTAACGCCAGCCCTGTACTGCGCTCGCCGTAGAAACAGAAATGTCGGGACTTGTAGGACGTACGTAGCACCAGCGTAGCGCTCGCTCTACGCCGCTACGAGGACGGCGCAGACACTGTGGGTATCGCCCGGTAACTTCGGTGACTACTCTTTCCTCGATTTCCAATTAAATATTTATTTATTATTTATTTTACGATAACTTTTCATTTAGCGATTAATTAAATCGAATGAGTATTTAGGGAAAAATGTTTAGATCGGGACATCGTTGACATTGTTGTATTATACATTATGGTACTGACGAGACCCGGCAGTTGCGTACACGTGGATAAGACGAGGTGGATAATATATATATTAATAAGGAATATTAAAAAATACTCGAACGAGTAGTAATGTGTTCTTTAAATAACAAACATAAATATAAATGCCATATAAGGTATCTCGTGACAACAGAACTATTAGTTAAGTGATTTTCGCATGAACTGAAGTTTCTTGAGCGGTGACATCTGTGACTAACGCGTCACACGGAAGTGTTGTTGGAGGTCATCGGTACCATTCTAGGGGACCTGAACGGTGGTGGATCGTATAATGAACATGGACAAGACGAAAGTTATGTCTAATATTAATAGAGCGAATGCGAGATCATTTGGATGGCCGCTCCGACCAGGTGGATCGATGATCTGAACAAAACGGCCTTAAACCGTTAGGTCGAGAGGGCCCAGGACCGGTCGCAGTGGGGCCAATTAGGGGGCCTATGTCGTTACGCTTTGAAATAAGCTAAACAACACCTCAACGGCTGACAGTCGACAGCCTTGCAGGAAAATTGTGCCAAATAACACTGAACAATATTTTTTGCTTTACAGTGACGTCTAGAGGTTTGTTTTTGTAATATATTATTTACTTGAACCAAACCGGTTCGACCTGGTTTTTGCAATACGCGAACGTTCCGGTTTTTTAAATAATACTGTTAAATGGAACACCAGTAATCGGCACACGCACATCACTATCGACACAGTGACGGGCACCCCATCACTAGCACGACGATGACAGTTCGTTCTTGTTTAACGCGTTTTTGTTTACATTTACATTTACAATAAAGTTTAATTATGTTTATTGCTGCTCATCAGCTGAAGTACAAGCGATTTAATAATTAGTTAAATATATTGAAAATCATTTAATTATATAAGTATTCTGTAAATACACTTATGACCGAAATTTTTTGCTTCTACCACCGTTTCGAAAAGGTGCTTTAACAATGAATTTAAATTATGAATTTAGCATAACATTATGACAATGGACATTTATTTTACAAGGAAGGTTGTTTACGACGTTATGCTTCGAGTAGATATATTTCTTACATAACTATATTTTTTGCTTACTATTCAAATGACTTCCTTACATGTTTATAACAATACATTAACGCACGTCGCACGATATGTATGTCTGTATGTGCAAAATCATATTTCATTTATAACACGACGTACAGACGACAGCGTCGAGTACCCGACCCCCAGGGACGCGCAAAGAACGAGGCACTGGCGCGGTGGGGCGTGACCGTCGGGCGGTCCAGCGCGTCCCGCAGCTGCCGGGCGTTCCGCTCGTTAGAGCATCCTCGACTCGACTCAGAGATATGCATTATACATTTGCGATTTACGAATCTCATTCGGTACGCGTACAGTAGAACAACGGACGAGATGTTCAGTGGTCATGTTTCTGTATACGGTTGAACCGGATCTTCACCGAAACCTGAACCTTTTGGAAGTAACTTACAGTAGTCGGAGCGGGTCGACGTCGACCGGTCGTCCGCCCCGTGCGTGTGACCCGCCGCGAGCTCCGGTTTGTTAACTGGCAGGTTCGAACGCACGACGACCGCGCCATGCGGTCGGCGGTGCCCGAATTCAAACGTTGTCCAGAGTCGATAACTATGGCACTGTGACATTATTTAGCTAAAGCTTTGTGAATAAAACGTCTTACAATAATAACAAAGGTGGCAACCTAGTGTCCGGTTAGGATGTTGTGGGTATGAAATTTCCGATTTCGGATACGGATGTGAAATTATTTCGGATTATCCGATTGTTTATTTACGACTTGGATAAAAACAACAACACATCGGTAACAGTAGACACACAACAGTAACAGTTTAGACTTTATTTCTAGTTGTGATGCAGTGTTATCATCACAGAAAAGACAATAAATAGCCTTAAAAATGAAATAATAAAAACTGTATAAAATTGTAACGACGCGGCTAGCGTATCGTATCGACTCGGCCGGCGAATATCTGTCATAACGTATTTTATTAAGATGTGCCGCTATCCGAAACTTTATCGGATTCGGTTACGGTTTCGCGTATACTTTTATTTCGGATATCCGATAGTATCGGTCGATCACGGTTACGGAGCTCCGTAACATTTACTTATTATAACACTGAGTCGTTCAAAATAGTAATTTGCATAACTTGACGCGCACTGTCCGTTGGCGGGCGTCGCGATGTACCATAATACCGTCTCTATATTACTTTCGGTGGTATTTAATAGTAAGCATAAAAGCCTTAAACTTCTCTTATTTCAAATTTAGTCGTTTCCGTAGTTGAAACTTCGTTAAGGAGCGTGGTCGTATCGCAACGGGTCAAACTATTCGGTGGCCAAGTTCATCCTCGCTACGGTTACGTGTAGTGTACTCGAGTGTATTATTTCGTAGATCTGCGATAGAATAAAACCAGTTTTCATCGAGAACGTTTAACGGTTTGTCAGTACTAAAAATAACATAGACGGACGAATACGAATACGTTTTAATGTCACCGAATAGTTTCAGTAATTTCTTATAAGTTTATCCAATTAGTTAATAATTTGTTGTGTGCATATGAACGTTTGGATAATGTCAACGTCAATACAACACACACCAGTGGACGCGCGCAACGTCGTTTGCGTAGATATTTCGATAGTTTCAAGTTTTGTTTTAATATAATTCTTCATCGCAAAGTTTATTTGATTTGTAGTATTCATTTATCAATAATTGTCTTCCAACAACTTTGCAAAATTTATATGGTTTATTACAACATACAAGAATAATAATTAATAGCGAAATTACGTACATTTCATCTTCATATGTTACAAACAAATTTAAACTACAGCACTATTTTGACACACACACACACACAAATGCAAAGAAGCAAATGAATATGACTGCCGAAGAAATACGAAAATAATTATCTATATCGATATCATAATATAATAGCTTATCATTTGCACATCCAGATGTTCTTTGTATATACTACTTTTCTTCAAGATTTTTGAATCACAGAAGGACCTACAGATAGACAGACAGACATACAAATATTTAGGAAACGTTAAATAACACTAACATCTCGACAATAGGATTCCCTGTGTTGCGGAGGGCATAGGCGTACACAAATTTGATATAACATACACACATCAGCGTCACATAAATATCTGCCCCGGCCGGGAATTGAACCCAGATCCCCCCGCTCGACAAGCAGGATCACTGCCACTGGGTCACGGGGTCGACGAAATTGCAACAATACAAAATATATTAAATAATGATAGGTTATCAAATTGATTATATTAAATTTTGTGTTGGTAAAATAACATACTACTCGTAGTAAATTTATCGACCAGTGTGGACGCTTTGGTTAAGTATTAGTAAAAGCATCGACAAGAAAAAATAGGGGTTTTTGAGTAATGCCCGAAATAATATACGTTATTACCGCTTACTTTATTAAACTACTTTTCAATGATCAAACAAAAACAAAATCACTCGTTTCTATATGTAACATGTACGTGGTTCTCAAATTGGCGACTGCTGGTTTACGTCCTTACGAAGTGTAATTTTACGTACACCATCCGCATCGTCGACGGCACTTACCGCTCGCCAGCAGCGCCGCCGCCAGCAGCGCCCGCGCTCGCAGCCGCCCGCGCCCCGCGACCCCCGACCCGCTCGTGTTGCCCGCCATCTCACCGGCTCGGCCCGCACGCACGGACTACGCGCCGCACGGCCGAGCTCGCGTTTAAATATCGGGACACTCGGCGACTCGCTTTACACCGCAGGTTCGTGCCTACGCGGTCTCGACCTCACGGAGCTTAATCTACAACAAAACGTAAAAGATAACCGCTCTCCCCTTTGCTATAACGAAATATAATCGTTTGAAGTTAATATGTTTCATTCTTAAATATTAAATAGCATATTAACCTTGTTTGAAGAACGTTGTAGGAATAATAATATATTTTACGTAAATACATAGCTTTCCGGACCCGGGGTGAACGTTAACGTTGTTACGTTAAATTACCGTTGATTCTGATATGATAATTATATTCTTGTATTTACGATTTTAAAATGAGTTTGATAAGCTATAAGAAAACCTACGAGTTAGCTGTACCTCTACAAGTAATATTAGACAAATCAACATCGACCACTAGTGACTGTACTGCGGTTTTTATAATCTTCACTCATATCCTCACTCCAATCGACAGTCCTATATAGAACAGTGTCCATGGACTTGTAACTAGCGACAGAACTGTCGCGCGACTTCAGTACTCTCTAGTATTCCATGCAGATCCGCGACACGTCGCGCGTCGCCGTCGTTCGCTTGCTGCTAAAACCGACGCGAGCTGTCGCGCCGGGTGCCGACCGATCGACCGATGTTGATGTGGCATTTTACAAGTGTTTAAAAAAGTTCTAAACATCCAAACGGATTCCGAGCGACCGATACTATTTATGCCAGCGTGCTCGCCCTCGTCCAAAACGCGCCTCACGACTATATACAGGGATTCTATATAAATAAGAAGAATTCACTATCAACTTACATTGTGTTCAACCCAATGGGCCTCTTGACCTTACCTACTACATCAAATTCAAATTCAAATTCATTTAATCATATAGGTATTCAGTAAATACACTTATGAACGTCATTTTTTGCTTCTACCACCGTTTCGAAAAGGTGCTTTAACAATGAGGAGAAGAAACGGCGAAAGAAACTCCTCAGCACATCTTTTAAACAACATATGGTAATTACAAAAGTTTAGTTAAACCTGTGCGGAACTGGTTTCGACACTAATTTTGTCCAGGCATCCTTGTCATTCATATACTCATCGTCACTGCTGACAGCCCCGAACTGGTTTCAGAGATCTGCAGGGCTAAAAAGAATGGTTTACACGAATCATAATATGATACTGATTCGAAATCGTAGAATGGTCAATTCTGCAGTATTTCATATTATGACTCACGTAGAATTCATATTTGTAATTCTGCTGTTTGACGGCTTTGTATGGAAACTGGTAAAATGGCTTACAAAATAGGAATTGCGTAAATGTCACATTGCAGAATCATAAAAAGTAAGTCTGGAGCAACGTCTCACGATTCATATTTTAAATTTTCTTGCGTTTTTTTGACAAATATTTGTGATTTAGGCCTCTACGAAAATTTTCTGGAGCATGCGCGAGTGATGGAGAGTATCTTATATCGTTGACGAAGTGCTCATCTCCGAAACTCTGAATTGGCATTGGAAATACCGGACTCCGAATTTGTACGCTTGTACAGATTTAATAAAAGCGTTTGTAGGCATCTAATCGAAGAATTAAAGCCATATTTACCTGTGCGACGAAGTGGAATTAATGTTACCTGAAAGGTAAGAATTATATTCGTACTGGTAGATACGAGATTTAATTTAATGCACTAACGTACAATGTGCCATGTGTGATATATCTTTGTTCCGGGTGTTAAGTGCACTCAGTTACTATACTTCTGGCTCTTACCAGAGTTTCATACGGGCAAGTGGCCATAACAAGATGCACCGAGTTAGTGTATCTAACTGTGTTGATTTCTGTCACGCGAGCTCTTAATAATGAACATTTTAGAAGGATTTGTTTCCCACAAACTCGGGAAGAACGAAACGTTATTAAACAAGGGTGATTTATATGTATAGATAGAGATTAGATACCGTTGCAACTTTCAGGTTTTACCAAAAATTCGGCAAGCCGGCTGTTGTGGGGTGTGTTGACGGCACTCACATTGCTACCGTTCGCCGGCGAACGGTATCACTCGTTGAATGCGCGAGTTGCAAGTGCAGGCAGAAACTTATTTTAGTGTAAAATGAAACACAATCTTATATATAATCTTATATTTTATTCTTATTAAGATTGAATATTGTTTTAGATAGGTAGCTACACTATAAACATAAATTTGTTTTTGGTTTTGGTTTGTTTTAGGTGAGCGATTCCGACTTAAATATTATTAGTACTGATTCCAGCCATGGTGGGGCAAATCACGATTCCTTTGTCTGGAGCCATCATGTGCTGAAACCTCATCTCGAACACTTCACGAGGCTGCAAATGGAACGGTGTGGTTCTAAGGTGGATATTTTAAAACCAACTTAAAATTATTTGACAGAAAACATCACCGACTACACTAGAAAATAAGTTTCAAAAAATATTTTAATAGATTTCGTTGTTTTTAGGTGATTCTGGATATCCCCTTCGACCGACTCTATCGACACCAATGGTGGACACTGCGCCTGACACTGCTCAACGCTACTACACGGAGTCGCATTGTCGGGTGCGGAACACAGCGGCGCGACGAGTGGAGTGCTCGAGTCTCGCTGGCGCTGTCTTTTGGTCGGCCGAAAACTGCAGTATCTTCCCACCACGGCTGGATTGGTAACCACTGCCTGTGTCGTGCTGCACAACGCCGCCAATGCGGCTAGACTGCCTGTATCGCCGTTGACGATACAGGAAGAGCAAAATAAGCCGACTATGCAGGTAACGTACATAAATGGAATAAACGTGCATTTTTGTACTACTATTTTTGTTTTAAATTCAGATTAATAGCAGTTCATTTAGAATTTTTACCATCGTATTTATTATTGCATAGATATTGCTGCATATTTCTTGGTGCATAATAATATTTCTATGAAATCAGTCTCTCGGAAACGGCTGTAACGATTTTGATTTTAGTTCCAAGTATCTAGTATTTCAATAATTCAGCTCTCCCTATTTTCTTAATTTCTTATTTAATATACTCCATTTCTACTTAATTTCGGGCTAGGTGAATGACTAATAGTCTTAACATTTTATTATAATTATGATTTATAGTGCATGTGCATTAATTATGTGTATTCTTGTATTACATATATATATGTTTTATGTGTACTCTTATATTTCAGGTTACACATACCACACGGAACGAAGCAGCACTGAGAAACTCCAGCTTAGCTGCTGGTGAAAATATAAGGAAAGCGTTGATTGAAAGGCTGTGGTCAGCAAGATAATTTAGTTTTTAGATGTTTTTTATTTGATAGCTTTATAAATATGTACATATTAAATTTGGGAAAAAAAAATTTTTTTTACCTAACTACTTAAAATCTAGATATTTGTCTGCTGCATCTAGCAGTCTTGTGGCAGCATCTGCAAGACGACCTATACCCTGTCCTATCAGCTGGAAAGCACTGGCACTGCATCTGATGCAGCTCTTTGCATCTCAACCTCTGACAGGACCCTCCTTCGCACCTCGTCTAATGAAGGCAATTGACGATCTAAAATACAAAAATATAATTACATACTTAATATTTGAATTAAATAGTGATAACACGGCCTACAGCCTATATAGACATATAAAATCAATTACTTATAAAGGTAATTAAATGCTAGTAACCATCCCGTGACTTCGTCGCGTATATTTCAGTGGAATAAAAATTGTAATCATTCTTCTGCCGGAGTAGAGTTAAATGTAGTCTATGTATATACGTGTATAGTTATAGGCTCATTTTTTTTTTCAATGTTTTGACACTTCACTTTGCCATAGAATTGTTGTCAGATAAAAACGTAATTTTGAATGCTTAATTGTGATTACCTTACTACATTTCTTTAAACTATGATATTTTGGTGAATATGAGTCTTAATTATTACAAATTATTCATTTCTTACACGGAATTGTTGAAATAAAGTTTATAAATAATTAATAAGTTTAAAAGAAATATTAAACGATAAGTACGGTTTTTTATTTTTTTCGTGTGGTGACACTGTCACAAAATATGAATCATAATATGAATTGAATTGCAAATGATTCACTTGAATTCGTGACCATTTTACGAAAATAATAGGAATTGCTAAGGATCTGCTAGGAATTCAAAAAATTAATTGCATGCAGAGGGGCTGCTCAGTGAGGCCTCTGGGACAGCCGCGTACAGTAGTAAAGTGGCAATTTGATACCAAGGCCGCATCTGCACAGGCGGAGTTCCACTGCGCGGCTCTGTAATACCACTAATGTCCACTTGATTAAGTAAAAAATAGGCTAGATCATAGGGGTAGAATTCGCTTTATACTATGGCCGCGAGTAAGGAGAATACCAAAAAACTATTTTTTTGTAATAGTCATATGTTATCGTGTGAGTTTTACTTATAAAGGTATTTCCGCATTTGTCTTGCAACTGTCGGATCGATTTATTGATTCGATTGTGGGCTCATTTCATCAGTCAGTCAACAATTCGATTCGGCCTACCTCCATGAATTTGAACAGTAATTGTCTACTGTTTTTTTCTATTTCCGTGCTCCCACCGTGGTGGAACTCTTTAGTTATGCGTTGTCGGATCGAACACTTCAAACCTCATATTTAATGCCAAAATGTCTTGAAAAATTTTAATTGTACTATCTCAAGTCTGATCTCTTCTCTAACACAACAATCTCGACAGGCATGAGCTGGCCATAAAATATTTGTAATATTTAAGTGCAAACGTGGACATTCCGTGTGTGCTCATATACATATATATGTCGGCAATTGCCAATAGTTTTAGCAGTATTGTCGAACATAGCGTGGGTATACAATCATTAACACTTTTAATTAATTGTTAACAAACACTTCACACCGGGCAAACGAAACAAGTAACAGTTCCCAGTGTGGAGGAACCGATCACTTCGACCGCAGAATGTAAACTGCGGCTCCATCCGGCGTCACTCCACTAGCTAGGCTCTGTTGTAGCACGATGTTAGCCGAGTATCGACGTCATCGCGGCGGTGCTGCCATCACTCGGATATCGTGCTGGGTTTCGTTTCACGTCAATCCTAATGACCATATAGATATATATTTTCGGAACCAAATCGAAACGATTTGAAACGATTCGCCATGAATTTGTTTTGTATTTAATTTGGCTATATATAGTGTCGTCACGTGACACCATGCGCCACGATGATGCGTCATCTCCCAGACTAAGACGCAAGATCGAGCGCCCCCGTGTAGAGTACACTCGAGTGTTTATATTTATATTTTTATATATTTTATAATTTTTTATATGATTTAAAATTAGTTTCCCGCCGAGCTAGAGATTTAAAATTTTGAGATGAAAGTTCGGTTGGTTCGACGATGTAATAAAATGAAAAGAAAAAGATACAGGTGACGTTATCTCAACGAGGGACTTAAAATCGATTAAAAATATCATACATACTGATCTGTTAACTTTTCTAAAGTAGAAATAATTGTCAAAGTAAAAGTCATACATTACTTTAATTTTAAATTGTTATTTAAAATTGTTAGAAGAACTGTGCCGCTCGCTGCGCAAGTCGACTAACTTCCTTTTCCAAATTTAAACCTAGCAATAACTTAAGCAATCCTAAGTTTTTTATGAAACGACAATTTTTTTGCAACTGTTTAATAATAATTCAGAAGCCATTTTGAATAATTCCGTAGTATAATGCAAATCGTTGAAATAATACAATTCGAATGTAAAAAGAAGCATAGTCAGCGTAGTGGTTTGAACTTCGGTCTCCCGCACGAGATACTCGAGTTCGAATCCTGCACGCACGTCTAACTGTTGTGATATCGAAATCGCAGGGATTGATGAAGTGTCAGGTGAAAGCCCTGCCCACCTAGTCACATTAATAGCAAAAAAAATAGTAGTTACAGTCGAGAACCACGATATCGTAAGAGCAGAGCGCAGGGGCAGGCCTCGTGACATCAGAGGTAATAGCGATATCGTCGCATACCCGCGCGTTCTTGTCGCACGTCTGGCTCGCAGAGCTCTCAGAGATGATATGATTCGAGCCGTACAGTAGATACCGCTGGGATTCAAACAACCCAGCCGCCACGCCGTATATAATATATAAATGAACGTCTCACCTGGCTCAATAGACGACTTTTTCATAACTCACGAGAGGCGGGGAGAAACAAAGATTATAAATATGTTTGGACACGCGATAGACGTATTTACGTTAGACGTGAAAAAGACCCCTGCGTTTCGTATCCTTCTGACGCAGTTATTGATATAGTTTTTAATAAAACATAAAATAAATTTAATGCTTGTAATTTCAATTTTGGCTACATGTTTTGTCCGTCTTTATTTTAAGCTGTATTGGCTGTATTTAAAGAATGTTATATTACTAATAACCTTTTGTTTAATAACAGTTTATATTATGCAATGCTACTGATATGTATCAATCTATGTAATCCTCACATGCGATGTATAGATTTTTCATCACATTTATATACTCATATTGACACAAAGTACGAACAATAAAAGAAACATATTATAATACATTATATATTTACTGCATTACTTATACTATTACAGATGATTTCTCTCAATTCAATACTATCTGTTCCTCCATCACTTCATTTAAATGATTAAATCTTAAGTCATTAAATTTGTTTTTTTAAATCCAGGCTCTTTGGGGGCAAGGCACGAAGAATTTATTGCTGCCATGCTAGACCGTGCAGTCGACATCATGGCTATAAATGAAACCTGGTTACGGGAGGGGGAAGAGGGCCGTGCCCCCTCAGTACCTGGGTACAAGTTAGTACATCGGCCTCGTCCAGCTTCTGTAAAGACAGGCCTTGGAGAGGGTGTTGGTTTTTTCATCCGAAAAGGTATGCGCCTTAGAGTGCTTCCTCACCCGATCTCCGACTCTGTCGAGCAGATGTGGCTCAGAATCTCGAGTGGTGGAAAGTCTTTATTAATAGGAACTGCGTATCGTCCGCCTTGGCTACCTTTATACGCTTTCATAGATGGGCTTACCGATTCTCTTTCTACATTTACAATTATACAATTTGAATGGTATAATTGCACCGTATTAATGGGCGATTTCAATGTTGATATGTTAAATGAACACCATCATAATACCAAAGCCATCTGTGATTTCCTTAACCTATATAATCTCAAGCAGTACGTACTGGAACCTACTCATTTTACCGATCACAGTAAAATGTTATTAGATCTTTTATGCTCGGACACGCCTGTCACACATGTTAAGGTTGATTACGTTAAAAAATTAAGCAGCCATTCAGTCGCATGTTGCCAATTAAATGCACCTAGAGACCGTATTCCTCCTAAACTAATGACTTACAGACCAATTGAGGACATTTACATAAACCCTTTTTTTGTCAAGATCTTATGACTATAGATTGGGAAAATATTCAACAGTTGACTGAGGTAAATGACATGAATATCTAGTTTACGGCTAACGTACTACAACTATTTGATTTACATGCTCCCGTCTAAACAATACGCATCAAAGATCGCCAACATCCGTGGGTCACGTACAATGTTAGATTAATGATTTAATGAATTAGATTAATAATTAATGATTAATGTTAAATTAAAAGCGGAATCAGGCACACACGAACGAGCTTGTAAAACTAAATTAGATTCTCATGTTGCTTTTTATAAGGAACTCAAATCTGTAGTTACTACTACATACTAGTACATAGTTGCATAGTTACATAGTTTGCATACTAAAAAAATTGCATATTAGATTCTACGTTACATCTAATGTTAATAAACCTATTACTATGTGGAAACACATAAAAAGCCTATCACGTTTGGGAACTAAAACAGAAGCTAGGCTTCCCCCCGGCTTGTGCAACCCAGACTTAACGATAATTTCTTCATAATTCCCGGTAGAAGTAACATTCACTTATCGTCCATTACCTTCTAAGAGTTCAATAGGTATGGTACAGCAACTTTCAATTTCCGTGAGGTATCTGAAGCGGATGTTGATAAAGTTATTAGGTCCTTGCAGTCTAACGGTATCGTGGTCGATGGAATCTCGTTGAAAATGCTTCTGCTGACACTACCTAATACAAGTGGGTTATTAGCAGCCATGATCAATACGTCTTTTAGAACTAGTACATTTCCTATTCATTGGCAACAAGCTTTAGTCAAGCCGATTCCTAAAAAGGATAACCCAACAGAATATAAAGATTTAAGACCTATTAGCATTCTGCCTACCACCTCTAAAATTTTAGAATAGATTGCTTGTGATCAGCTAAAGTATTATCTAAAGTCGAACAAAGTCTTACTCAACGCTCAGTCTGGTTTCAGGCAGAAGTTCAGTACTACCACCGCTCTAATGGATGTCGTGGATGACCTATTAACAGCACAAGACGGGGAAGGGAACTATCCTGGTTTTGCTTGATTACACCCGCGCATTCGATTGTCTGAATGTACCCTTGCTTCTGTCCAAATTGGCTTACTACGGGTTGGAAACTGAGGCAGTAACATGGTTTGACACATACTTCAGAAACCGTTCTCTAACTGTAGTCTTGGATGAATATTCTAGGACGCATAGTTCCTGTACCAAACCCGTTAGGAGGAGAGTAGTTCAGGGTTCAATTTTAGGACCTTTGCTTTTCATTCTTTACAGTGCGGATGTAGTGAACCAAATCAGAAACTGCAAATATCATAATTATGCCGACGATGTCCAATTGTACATTTCTTTCAAACCATCGGACACACTTACTGCCGTTGAGTTATTAAACGCTGATCTGCAGCGAATCTCCGAGTGGTCTGGCAAAAATGGTCTTGTGCTGAATCCACAAAAATCTAAATTTATAATAACAGGCACCAGAAAACAAATAAAAAAAATTACTGCACAATCCCCGTGTATACGACTAAGTGGCGTACTTATAGAGAGAGTATCGGAGGCCCGCAACTTAGGCATTTTCATGGATGAATCATTGCGCTTTGAAACCCACGTTACTAGCATCGTTCGTAACTGTCTGTATCGGCTTAAAATTGTTTATAAAATCAAAGGGTATATTGACCCTGACCTACGTATTAAATTATGTGAAAGCATAGTTCTTTCAAAACTGAATTACGGGGACATTGTAATAGGACATAGGATATTAGCGCATTCGCAAAATAAAATTCAACGGTACAGAATGCCTGCGCAAATGCTAAAAATTAATTTTCGCAGGCAGTTGCATCTTGCATCACTGCTCTTTGGTATTGTCTCAGATAAGTGTCCCCTATACCTATACAATAAGTTGGCATGGTCCAGAAGTAGGGATGTCATGCATGCAATCAGGTCCTCCATGTTCAGGTTAGCGTACCCTAGATATAGTACTGCAGCATTTCGTGGTAGCTTCAAGTACAGTGCGACGAAATGCTGGAACAACATACACCGCCTATCCGCAGCTTGAAAACAGTTACAAATTTTAAACTTAATATAAATTTTATCTTTAAGAACCAAGTCCGTATAATATCATTAAAAAAATGCACTTACTCATAAACACAAGCATATATCAATCGTACTTATGATGTATAACTTTAATTATATAATTTTCTTATTAATTTTTTAATTTAATTTGTTGTTCTGTTTTTGGTTCTATATATTTTTTTTGTTTTTGTTCATTCACCTGTACCTAAATTCTAAATTGCTGTTAGCAGAAATTCTAACTCAAACGTAACACATCACGCCGCTCACACGGTTACTCGCGACTGTCAGGTGGGCGCACTGAAATATCAGACGCCGTGGATCTCGTCCACTGCTTATTCTGAGTGCGACCCCGTTTGGCCAGCGTAGCGGACTACAGCCTTGGCCCCTCTCACTGTGGAAGGAGGCCCCAGCCCAGCAATGGGACATACGGGGTGCAGCGACGACGATGATGATGCAGTATTACTTTAGTGGCGTCCGATCAGAGCTAACGAAATATAAACCGGTCAGTCGCAGTGTAGTTGCCGCGGGGCCGAGCACTTCTCAAGTTAAGTCGTGTCACACTTGTTAATTATCATTAACGATAAAGTACAGTTAGGTATATTCGAACACCTCCTGTTACTTTAACAATGTCGCAATCATACATAATTTTAGCCTTTTTAATGTCGCTGTCAGATCTTATTTGAAAATAAATTAATAATTATAAAACAATTATATAAATATGTCAGCAATTATGAAAAATTATGAAGGAATCTGTAATAAAAATATATAATAATTAACTTATTGTGTAAAAAAACCTTAAATTTAAACACTGCATTTAAATTTATCACTTTAAATATTTTAACCGAGCGCACACTCGCCACAACCATTGGAAATATCAATACAGCGTCCCGGCACACGGGTCAACTCGGAAAGAGATCGTCACCGCATCAAGTCGAGTCGGCCAGTATTCTTTGTATGTAACACCCTTTTTTTTAACGCTGGGAAATGCATTTACGCATCCCGCCGCGGTGAGGCGGCGGGTATGTAGGACTCGCTGGCACGTCCGCTACGTGCCAGAATACCCACTAAAACCCAGCGGGGCCCTCATCTTCTTCATGGGGCGCCACGGGATCGCTCGCGCATACAACCGTGACGCCCCGACGGTTGGCCCGCCTAAGCGGGCCGCCTTCGCCTAGAGCGCTCTCGGGCACCGTGAGCGCTCTACTGCCCCCGCATGTTCCCGTCCGCTGCCCCCTCCGCGCAACAGAGGGACACCCGGAGAAACCTACTCCGTGGGCCGCTCTTAGTCTGGTCCTTCATCCTGCGACTTCCGGTATGAGTAACTCTGCCGTATAGCCTCAGGGATCTCTAGGACACGCAAGCCCCCCCACCACGACAAGGTGGCGGCCCCCGGGGGGGGGTCGTATATAACTCCCTACTGCAACGCAACGCACACGGCCAACTCTTCCGTTTCTGCTCCCGTAGCAGACGGACCCCTCCGACATACTCTTGAGTAAGTCATCTTATTTTTCGACTGCATTACTGTGTCGTCGATTCCGCATCGACCGCGACTTAATTGTTGCCTTATTAGTGTCATTTTGTGTTGGCATCAAATAAGTATTCGTTTCGCGTTTGAGTTGGTGGATACCTAACGGTGACAATGAAGCCAGCTAGCGTTGACCCGGTGCGCTTCTCAGTCCTCTCGGACTGAGAGAAACCGGAGACCCGATCCCACTGCACTGGGCCTTCCCAGGGTGACGGTTAGTGGCTATTTCCGCT
>PDGT01000029.1:3626873-3656369 GCA_003671415.1 Megathymus violae | reverse complement strand
CTAGTCTTTCAGGCCGCCAAATCAGGCGGCCAAGAAACGCTCTCACCAATCCCCCCGACAAGTTATCTTCTGACTTGGACCGCCGTCTGGCGGCCACAGTCAAGAATTCCAACAATCCCAGTTAGTAGCGTCCTTAAGACGCCACATGGTCTCACCATTCGACAACACCTTCAGTGTTAACAACAAGCGTATGCTCCCTCGGGAGTGCCGCTAGCACCCTTTCCTTCTCTAAGGATGGGTCGCAACCGATGAAGGCTTAGAGGCGACAAGGCCAAAGCCAACGGGTGGTGTTTAGTGGGTAGGCCTACGGGAGTCCCACATAACCAGAGCAGCCGGCTGCCTGGTATGCTAGGAGCATTCACCACCCCCCTCCCGCGCTTTTCCGGAGGGTAGCCCACTTACCATCTCTGGGCGCAAAAAAAAAAAACGTCACGCACACTAATCTGAATCGTATCGTAATCGCCTCGCCTCGGGACACGCTCACGAACCACAGTGCGATTTTACCGAGATTCACATTCAGATTTGTATACAATACAAAATCATAAATAAAAATTAACACTGTGCTGTGATTTTAATCGTTAGTTTCCTGTACTCTACGAGTATGACATTTTTGCGTTGTGCGTCATACGGACAACGTTACCTTTCATTATGTTGACTGTACCTGGGGTGCAGCACGCCCGTACGGCTGCTCACTTTAATATCGACGGTAGGTAATAACATGCAACGTTTCACCACTTACCATTCTCCTTTTAAATAGTTTACATTCGTTACTTCCCTTGACCTTTATATGTCAACACCTGTATCTTGCAGCAGCGAGTGCATCTGAGGATTCCAACGCCTAGATATGATAAGCTTCAACGTACTGCGGCTTCAGCGGATTTGTATAAAAAGATCTGATTAAATGAACTAAATATTATTATTGAGATATTTATATATAGGCTTACCTTTGACTCGTTCGCGATCGCAGCCTCGTGACCACTATAAATAATGTTAACTGGCGGAGCACGGAGTCTGGGCGTGGGTGGTGGTGGGTGGTCGCGTGTGAATATGGTCTTTTGATGTGAAACAGTAATGGTAAATCGAGGAAAGAGTGATGAAATAGAAAAAAATACATTTTTAATATGCAAACACTCCATAGACAACAGAAAAGGATGAAACAACTATAGGAATTTTCTCCAATTATATCCAGTTATATACAATAATACGAACATTTAGGTATTTGCTATCTTGCATGTTAGTGTTTTGTTCATCCTAACTTAGATAATAAAATGTAGCCCTAATAATTGAGCTAGTTATTGACTGTCACAATTAGAACACTCGAATGGGCGATTAACTCACGATTATAGTATTTGTCAGGAAGTGAAATTGAATGACTTAAAACTACCCAATGGTAGTAAAGAAAAATATTTAGGAAACATTACATACGAGTATAAATAATTATATTAAAGGAAAAAACAAAGTCATTGTTGCACTCATGTTTATCAGAAAAACTCCAATTCACAGCACAGTAAATACTTTTATTCCACTTTTAACACTTTTATCGGCCAACTAGCATAGTTTCCACTAGACAACTTATCACCTCGATGGTTATCGACCGACCGCCCGAGCTCCTGACTTAATAATCAAAACTCTGTTTCAACGCCACCACTCTCAATCCTTTCACCGGAAGTTGTCGCAAAAGAGTGACGGGGTCGAGTATTGTTGCCATTTAAGAAAAATAAAACTACTTATTAAAAAATTATTACATGTTCATTACTTTCCTTGGACTTGCTAACAAAAACTAAATCGAGCGACCGCACAGTTTGGTTTACGTTCTGTTCTCACAACAGACTGCGATTTTTGGTTTTAAATCTCCAGCTTACCACTATGTCCATAGGGGTACAGCGAACACACACCACATTGTGGTATTCGTCGAGGAGCACGAGTGTCAGCACACCTCCAGATCCATGCAGTTTGTATATGAACGACTTGATCGAGGAGCTCAGGAGTACGGAAGTCGGATGCCATATTGGCAACACCTGCATGAATAATTTCAACTACGGTGCCCCCGAGCACCTCGATCGAGGGGTTAAGGAGGCCGCTCTGCTCCGGTCTGCGAACATTACGCTAGTTGTCACGGGCACGGATATTACGTAAGGAAAACGCAGCTTATGGTGTTCACTTACAAGTACCCACTTAGTGCAACATTAGTAAATTACACCCCCTCGATGCCAGGGCGCAGTAGTTTATTATAGGAGAGTATTTTTATTGCTGTAAATAATAACAACCACTACAACTACTAGCTACCTCAATGAATAGGCTTTAGCTAAAAATAAAAATAAACGTTTAGTTTTGAATTTATCTTTATGCCGTTTGATCAAGGCCGCCGCGTCTCCTTTCATACCACTAATTTGGCCCGTAAATCGCTGACAGCGTTGTTTTTAAGCCAGAGCTCCGTTTACGTGACGGGAACTATAACAGACGTTGAATGAACTGAAAGGTGTCGTCGGCGCGATGGACATTGCTAACATTATTGTTTTATATGTTTGTTTGTATGTGTCCACCTTCCTTCCTCCATGGGTGTTAAGCGAGTCACGAAAACGCAAGTGTTCGTTACCTAATACCGGTTGATTTTAGACGGGACGGTTTTAATTAAGTTTCATCAGAAGGTGATGTGGAGAAGCCTAAATAAGAAAATCAAGTACATAAATACTTCCTTGCTTATTTATATACTTGCAATAAATATGATAAGAACTTACGTTTATGATATTATAAACATCATAAAAAGTTCCGCTTCCCGTATTTAAACTTGTTATTAGCTGGATTTAAATAAATGCGAACGTTTGTAACGCGTACATAAAAAAATACACACCAATTGATTACTGATCGTATAACAAACTAAGAGGCCCCAATTCCGTGTGGCACCGTCGTGCAAGTTCCTGTTACAATAAATGGTACCTATTATGCTAAAAAATTATATAATCTTACAAGGCCGTCGAATGATTATTGATGCACGAGTAGGTGTGAATACGTCTATGGAGTAATAATTCCACCGCTGATTCGCACCGACATGCCTCGTTGTATACATGTACCGATAGGATGTACATATTATTGTAACGTATTATTTAAAGATGTGAACTGACCATTAGCACGTAAGATCGCGCGCTTGTGCGAGGAGCGAGCGGGGTGGGCGGAGCGGGTGGACTGGGTAGATAATTATATATTAACTTCTTTATCAACACACAAATTCAATGCTTCCACGTGTAATCAATCGTCTGCAACTGTATCAGTGCAAATACTGATTGTCAAATTACACTCTGACCCCGGGTATCAGAGCGATCTGTAATCCATACGGAACTAAAACGAAATAAAAAACATAATACATTTTTAACATAATTATATGTAGAACATATTGTTACGTGTTAGGGTCCACAGGTTCGTGAAATGCCACAATAGTTCCGCAGAAGCTATTTCACTTCACACACATTTCACAATCGCAGTTGCACTGGTAGATCACAGGTATTCGTTTCGGAGATACAGAACTTTTCGCTGTCGTATTCGGGAACCAAATGCCCTGTGGGCGACCCTGCCCGTTATTTATATCGATTTCCGGGCCTTTCAGATCTTTCCACGCCCTTCGTGGAAGCTAACAACAATAATACCCGGATATCGACAGAAAATAGCGGGTCAGGTAATCACCCCCATATTTGCCCATGTATGCCATATTCGCCCCTTTTGCCTAAGGCATTGGCTTGAAGCATCCCAGTTAGTTTGTATGACTACCTGGGTTTCTTTTTTATAGCCTCCATTGTTTTCACGGTAAGGGTTGACCACCCTTCCAGAAACTTCGTAAGACTGCCGACTTCCTCTTCTCGGCTATCCTTCGAGAAGCTTCGTAACAATATACAGGGTATCCCAGTGCGAAGTGACCGCCCGGCGTCTCTTGATTATTTGGACAAAACTATCAACAAATACCATTAAAGTACAGGTCTTATCGAAATAGTTTTTTTTAATCGCTTTTTAATTTTTTTTTTGTAGAGAAACCTGACTTGCTGCACTATTTTCAAAATATCTTTTTTGTTTTTACATTTATTTTCATTCTGTTTTTTTATTTACCAGTTGTTATCATAGTTTATTTATTCGAGGTATAAAATCTACCCAAAATTAAATAGGACTTTTTTTTAAAGAAATTAACGGAAACTTTTTGAAAAAAATTACCCTTTTTTATTTAATTTCCCTAAAAAGTTGTAAAAATGGAAAAATGAAATTACATGATATTACCTACAAAATCTCATAATTTTTTTTTAGTTATCTCAGTCATTTACCGAACTACAAACTCTTGAATTTTGCACTCCATTTTCGATAATAAGAAGAGTAGACTTTTAAAACCAGGCTAGTGGAACATCGTAGTGTCTTACTATGAAAAATGCCTCTTGCCCTTTGATAGAATAATTTAAAATGTAAGGAAACAATAAAAACAAGTGTAAATTTAAATCATTTATTTAAAAAAAACAGTAATTAATTCATAACGTTTTCGAAATGGCCACCATTGGATTAATACAGGCCAAGGCTCTAAATGACATACTTTGAGTCGTTCTTTGCACTTCCGAAAGGTTCGCTCCTATTTCTGTAGCAGCAGCATTAATCCTCTGTTTTAATTGTTCTCTCGTAGCTATTGGTACAGCATACACTTTTTGTTTCAAGTAGCCCCAAAAATAATAATCAAGAGGCGTTAAATCAGGAGAGACCTTGGTGGCCTATGCTGTACACGCACAACACATTAAAAGCTAAAGGGGAATTAACTAACGGTGGAAGCATTGTCGCCAGTGCATGCGCTTCGATAAGCTATAAGCCGTAACTTAATGTCATTTGCAATTTAAGTTATTTTTTTCTAGTAGTTCTCAAGAAAACAAAGAAATCGCTCTTAATAAGTGAAAATATACGTCTACCTTTTTGTAAACTAACATATAAATAAGTGTCAATTGGATTGGTTTATTAATTTTATAATTTTTATTCGTAAAATTATCCACAATAACCACCACATCTTTGATGTACACAGTTTTCATAACAGATTACAGAGGCTCGGACGTCATTAGAAGACTTTTTTCCCTAATAGTTATCAGTCCTTCAACCTGCGACGTCGCGCACGGCGAGGTAGGTTCGTTCGGACGTGTTTGTTTGATAACAAACGGAGCCGCACCGGTAACTGGAGCGAACTGAGAAATGTGATAAAAATAATCTTACAGGCCGTCAGGTCGTAAGGGGCCACCGATTGTCGATATTAAATTTTTTTTTGTTTCCTCGATTGCAATTACGATGCAGTCATTTTTATTAATAAATAAATGTTAAGAAATCGTTTACATAATTTAATTCATATACCATTGTATTGAAATAATAATGTAAGAGCCAAATCGTTCGTGTCGTGGACAGTATATTGCCATCACGATTACTTAACAGTTTCGCGAATTGCCTTCAAATTTTGCGTACTACCCTCAATATCAAAAGGCGGAAAAAGTCGCGAGCTAGTAGCAGCCATTTTCGGGGCATTACAACAAAGCAACGAGTGACGAAAGGTATTGTTGGTGGTGACAAAAATTATGTTACGAGAACCCGAGATAAGGGCCACAGCTATTCAGATAAGCGTATAAAGCTATTTACATCTGCATTGCGGATATGTTTAATGTTCGGAATTGCCACATTACTGGGCCGGTTGAGAAGCGTATCGTAGCACTCGACTCCGAAACGTACTCCAATTTTGCTATTAGTCGTCACTCGACCGATGCGGCCCACTGCAGAGTACTAGGTTCCTTGTAATTGAGGAGACTTGGAAAGTCTGGTGGTTCGGTAAGCAGCCATCCCAAGCGTGAGAAGTTCTTGTGACGCTCGAAGACCACTACGTGACATCTACTGATAGAAACCTGGATTGCTGGCCCAATAGATATACAAACCACATCCTTTTAACAAGTTTTCTTTATTATCTCAACTTGGAACGACTCGGATCACGAATCGACTTGGATCACGAATCCACTCAAACCTCTATTACTTTATCGAACCCTAGCTAACTGAGGCAGCCGATCGCTGTAAGAATAAGGTATAATATAAAAAAAAATAAAGCAATATTAGATCTGTAATCAATGGTTTCAGAACAAAAATTACAGATGACGGTCATGGATGTAGTCTCTTTCTAAGGTAGCATTATTGTGTGCGGTTTTTTTTCATAAAGAAATCATATTTTGGTTTCTACTTATTTACTTGTGTTTGTTTAAATAAAATATTTTTTCATTACGTCTCCGCGTGGATCGTACACGAGTATGTGTACTGGTATACATGCAGATATACGAGTTTACATTTGCTCGGGTGCGCGCCGACACACAACCTGCACGTCCAAAGTAAACTCCACTCTCCTTGCACCATGCAGTCGCAGCACGCTAGCAAGTTAGCTAGCTGAACTATCGTTGCAGAGCGCGACACTAGCGGCTCTTTTGCTACATCGGATGTGTACGTCGCGAAATTATTCTCGTAGCTGTAATTTCATTATACGATTACTTGTACAGCACCGAAGGCGCATTATTACATTTTAACAATCATTTGTATAAATGACGTGTGTCGATGAATGTCATCATTCCGAGTGGTATGGTCGTCTCCAGCCTGGCGACAACCTAGTGTTCGTTTAGCCGATTTCAACAATATATAGTGTACATATAAGTAAGTGCTTGTTCTATACTCATGGATCCGAGGTTTTGTTATATCGAATAATTAGAAATAGAAGCCTCGAAGGACTTCAAGAAACTAAATCTTAATGCAGTCGCACACGCGTTTGATACCTGTGAATGCTGATAAGTGAAATTTATGAGTTACCATATTCGAAAATGTCACGTATCAGAATCATCAATATTATAAGAGAAATATAATTGTATACGTTCATTATAAGGGAATCGCCACGCAGCGTTGGCTGTGTACCCTACACGCAGTATAGAGTATTTTGACAGAGTTCAAAAAATGAGAATTTTCTATGCTCTATGTTTGTTTGTCCAGTTGTAACTACGTTGTCTGTGAACTCATTTTGATGATTTTATTATTGTATGGTAGAAAAGTCAGAGTTGGACGCTTATAAATATGGTGGGGATCTGATGATGAGTTCTCAAGATAAAGAATGGAACTTTTTAATGGATAGCAATAATTGAAACGCGTTGAACAAGGGCGCCTATGTTAAATGTGGCCGTTTGTTTATTTAAATAAATTATCCCTTTCTAGAACCATTTTGTGGATTTTTTTTTTGAGCTCGGTATAATTATTAAAAGCCTTGTAATAGTAATTCGTAATTATGTTCGAAATGTCATATGGAAAAACACTCTTCGATTATATCTATTAAACACCCATCGCCTAAACAGCCATGGAGTGGCAGCCGCAACGTCGCCAATAGACCCTTATCTTCTATTACGTTACACGGTACAGTACGTAAACCGGCAGTTAATATATGTGTACAAAACAAGGCATCGTTACGCGCGCCGCGTGTGTGAAGTCATACGCACGTGGGAAGCGGCGTCTCTCTCGCCACCAGATAACATTGTTTGTTTATTTGCGCGAGCGCAACGTCACACGGCCGCAGTACACAGTTCTTGGTTATATCTATTGTTTTTAACAGGCTTCACGAAAGGAGAGGGTTCTCCATTCGTTTGTGTTTTTTTGTTCGTCACCTCCGAACTCCGTCATTTATTAACCGATTTGGAAAAATCCTTTTTTATTTAAAAGGGTATACTTCATGATTAGACATGTAGGAAAATACCAGTTTCATATCTTTGCGGACTACGAGTGTGGAGAGAGACCCGAAAGCGTTTCGTTTTCGCGTTAAGGACTTTTATTTGAATCATTTATTGCTTGTTGAAATGCACACGCACTGTGCAGTTATATACTTTGGTAGCTCACAATTGATGGGCCCCTCCGAAGTAATAATGGTTTTTGTTACTTTTTCACGGAGAAAAATAGAAAATGCTCGCAAGCGCCGCGGTGTCGTTCGATAGTACTCGACGATGTTGCGCTGCACGGTGGTTGACGGAGACAACTTTTTGGCGCGATCTTCTTTCGCTCGGCACGTGGATGGCGCGGCGCTATTCTAGATAGCTATATGGCAGAGTTGGAGAATATATATCTATGGATATATATCATGATATATGTATATCCGAAATATATCATGATATATATCAATACAAAAATGGTTTAAAAATTTTATATTATTGAGTAATTTTTGCCATTTGTTACTGTATTTCTACTTCCCAAATGTAGGTTGGCTTTGGAGTGAAGTTAAAACATACTCCCTAATAGTAAGTTCTAATACATAAATGGCAACACTTCTGCCGGTATTCATGGCGTCAATCATGTCAAAAAAAAACTGTTTTTTAGTTTTATATGTTTATGTAATATAGGTTTTTTAGTTGATTTTGCCTGATCTAGAAGAATAATGAAAAACGTTTTAGTTTTTTTTAATAATTTATTATATTTATGTAACACATATGCAAATAGTAAACATAAATAATACAATAAAATAATAATATGGCTTTCATACAAAATGGATATATATCAAACTTTTTATATATATCATAAATATTCGATATTCTGATATTTACAATAAATATCGCATATTTTCGAACCCTATAGATGGATAGTAGATGGCGCGTTTATGTAACTAATCGACAAACCTTAAATCAATGAACAAGATCACTCAATTGGGAAAAAAAAATATCATAGAGAAAAGTGACACTAAAAATGTACAGAGTATTGTTGAGTTTCCTAATAATTCGTGCAAGAATAAACGCAGCATTACCCGAGGCATTTCAAATAGTTAAAGCAGTGAAGTTAGAATTGTCATCGCTCATCTACACTGTAGTGTCCCCCTCCCGTTCGTTCTCTTGCGAACGATGTTTCAGACCACGTGTGCGGCGTTCAGCTAAACAATGTTGATCAAAATGAGATGCTGGCAATCTTATATACAATTGAAAGCTCTTTGAAAATAAAATAGTTATTATTTCTTTTAATTTTTCTCTTAATGACTCACGCGACTTTAATCTGTATATAGCTGTAATTGCTCTTTTCTGTAACATAAATATTGAATTAATGTCCGCTGATTTACCCCACATTAGGATACCGTAAGACATATGAAAATAAGCAAAATAAACAAGTCTAGCTATCTCTACATCAGTAATCAGTCTTTTCTTCCTAATAGCGTAGACAGACCTACTACGTTTACCTGTGAGAACCGATATATGGGCGCCCCACTGAAGCTTACTATCTAAGGTGAAATCTAAAAAACTGTGGATTGTTCCATAGCCAATGTTTCATTATTTAATTTAAGGATTTTGCCTACCTTCTGCACATTTGGTAGTGCAAACTCTATACATTTCGTTTCTTGGCATTTAAAACTAAATTGTTTACGGTAAACCAATGCGATACATGAGACAAATCACTGTTTACATCGTCAAATTTTTTTTTCTTTTCTATCAGTATTCACAATCCTTTTAAGTAAGTGTTTACCTGTGCCACGATGCCCCGCTCTTTCGCAGTATTTTCGCAGTATTTTAAGTTTTATCTAAAATTTTCTTAAAATAATAGAAAATAGTAACAAAATTATAATATAATAAGTGTGTGTATGTGTTTATGTGTATGTATGCGTTGTTAGGTCTGTGCTTGAGAGTTAATTCAATTAATGTAATAGTGTGTACCACATTTTTAATTATCTCTATTCTTACTCAATGCGAAAACAAGACTGTAGTGGCACACCTTCGAAAAGAGGTGGGCACAAAGTCAATAACACTAATGAACAGAATCCACCAATTATTGACATTACTAGACAAATACCAAATTTCCTTCAGATTCATTACAAACCAGGCAAATACAATAGTCACGCCGACCATCTGTCCAAGCACCGATTTCTACCGGAATGCCATCTGTTACCCGGATATTTGGACGTGATATTCACGAAATGAGGAACTCCAGTAACAGGTCCTTTTGTATCGAAGGGAGCCCATAGTGTTCAAAACTATGCGTTCCTAGACCTGGATAATGGAAAAGCACTTTTTTACGATGCATTCAGCACACCGTGCAATCATTGTCTAGCGTGGTTATACCCTCTACCATTTCTGGTACCTAAAGTTTTGTCGCATCTAAACCAATCAACAGGGATGTTCTGGCTGGTAGTAGGTACCATTTTGACAGAGAGTTTTTTGGAGAGTGGAGCTCAAGGCGAGAGCTTCTTTTTCTGTATTACGATATTAAATCTCCAAAAGCAAAGTGCAAAGGTTTAGTGCAAGGGATTAGATCGGTTTCCTAAAGATTTCTAATTTCGTGATTGAGCCTCGATATATGCTGCCGAGACAGTTGATAAACACTATGCAATTTTTTATTCTTTAATCATTTAACAGTACGACATCCGTGCTCCTATTCGTCCTATTCGAATACGTCATTTATTCGCTTCGTGGTTAACGGATAAGATAAAATCACTGCTCACCAAAATACTTAACCTCAAATCTAAACAAAGAGCTAATCCAACTGACGAAAATCGTTTAAAATTTAAAATATAAAAATATTCGAAATCGTAGCAATAGGCTACGCGGCGACACCATATTCACGAATCAGTACATAATACAGATCCCTCAATTATCTGGATGTTACTTGTACGTTATATCTCTTTTAAAACTGTACACCTTAAACCTTCTGTTAACGAGTATTCATTTGTTATTCATCTGGGCTGCCAGGAAGAAATCGCGACTTAAGTGATAAGGCCGCCCATACTATCTGTACCTACTTGTTCGTATGTCTTTTACTGTATTGTGGTGTTGTGCTGTACAAACAATAACGAGTTTTACAAATAAATTAATAAATAAATATAATTGGGTCTAGAAAAAAAAATTAACGATTGCTCATATTGACGAGATTACATTATCTTCGACACTACTGACTGATTGATCTATAATGTTAAATCTTTTAGGTAAGTTTTTTTTTTATGTTAAAAGCCGACAAACGAGCAGACGAGCCGCCTGTTGGTAAGTGGTCACCGTCGCCAATAGACATTAGCAAGACCGAAGGTATCACTGATGCGTTGTCGGCCAGGAAATGAGAAGAAGGTAATAAAGAATGTACTGGCTCTCAAGCCACCAGCTGGAACACGACGAGTCGTTTGGCGGATGGCTCAAGCAGGAGGGTGGTAGCTAGCCAGACAAGCTTCACGCAAAGATAATAATACCACTAATAATATTAATGACTTAATAATAATACTGATAATATAATCCTTACGCGAAGCCCTACTACCAAGCAGGCTGGCTTCGGTCGCCTCTTGCGACCCTCTTTTCTATCAGCATGGGATTGGGGGAGTATTCTAGGCCGCCCCGATACGGCCAACAATTCAAGGTTTCAAATAAATTTCAAGACTCGTATAATGCTTAGTTGCATGTAGTATATTTTTCCACCAGTAGAAAAAACGAGACCTTTGTATCAAAAATACATTATACTTTTTTTTGCAAATCCTAAATCATCTTGTATCCGTATCTATCCGAAATAATCGAATAATCCGAAATAATTTTATATCCGTAATCGTCAACAAAACTGGCAAAATAACATTAATATATCCGTATCTATATCCATAACATCCCTGTTCGGAGTACAATGGTTCACGACCGTTCCGATTGAATACACAATAATGACAACTACTGACTGCCCCTTGACATCATTAATGTCACGTTATTGCAGTAAAAGCCATCAATTAGTATTTGTAGGTCAATTGATAATATTTAGGTCGAGTATTACATGAAAACAATACGACAATAAACTGGTATTACACTACGGCAGCCGGGCCGGCTGGTCCCGGCGATGCAGCACTACATGTGCCACTACGGTCCACGCGGTGGTACACCTGGAACACGTAGCGCGATGGTTGTGTCATTGACAGAAAACTATTTCATCGTTTGGATGTAGATAATCAGTTGAAATGCAAGGTCGAAAATGTTGTTACGATGAATGAGGCTATCGATTTATTTAACTACTGGTAAACCGACCTGACGACAAGACCCGCCGTGCGCCAACGTGCTCCAGTTCTGTTGACGATCGCAAATCCTCCGCTCGCTAGCACGCTCACGTTCTCGGCCCTGGACTTCCAGCGTGAGAGCGATTTTCTTATCTTATCGGGTGGCTGCACGTGTACCCTTTGTTTACTAAAGTATTTCCAGTGCGACCCACTGCACCGATTTACTCCTTTACCTCGTGTAAACTTACAATACGCGACAATATGTTTGTTATGTTCATTGCTTTTATTTGTAATATCTGTCTGTACGCTGATGATTTTCCTAAACCAATCTAACTTCAATCGCTATAATGAAACACAATCGATGAAAGTTATTCACGTTGACAGGATAAAATGTTTCGCGTTACGGATGACAAAGGGTAGTGAAAAAATTATTGAACCGGTTTCCTGGTGACCCAGTTGGTAGAGACAAATATATGTTTGTTTTCATGTCGTGTTTGCTTGTGATTTGTCCATACCACCTGTGATACAGAAATTCCTAGTGTATTTCTAGAGGAGACGTGTGTGTGGAGGTTTATGTTTATCAATGGCCAGACATAACTCCATTAAGGAATAAAAAAACTCTGAAATCAATCGTACTCGTGTTTAATATGCAACATAAGAGAATGCCAAAAAAAAAAAAACTTGACAGCTGTAACCGTTTGTAGGTTCGTGTCCACCACCGGACCCGAACCCCACTCCGCACCGCTACAGTCGGATACAGGTAGGCGGGTGAATGACCTCCGACGACCGTTTTCAAACGTTGGTCCTGATAACAAAATAAGGAAAACTTTTGCAGCACGCGGAGTAGCTTCGTGTTAAAATCATAATGTCGACATGACGTCACTAGAAAAAGCATTCTCGAGTTAAATAAAAAATAAAAAAAATAACGTTTACACACTCACACCCCGGCACTAGGATTCCCTGTGTTGCGGGTGGCATAGACATACACAATTATCACATCACAAACACCCATGACCCGAGAACAAACATTTATTTGTCACATAAATATCTGCCCCGGCCGGGAATCGAACCCGGGACCCCACGCTCGGCAGGCAGGGTCACTACCAACTGGGCTACGGGGTCGTCAATATAATAAAAATAAATGTATTTGTGTCCCTTATTTAACAGTTTTATTTATGAATTTTTCGTGCGTTTCATATAGGCTGACTAATATTAGTTGTGTAAATCGACAAAAAATATGTAAAATGTTTAAAGTAAAACTTAAGTAACTTAAATTTAATGCAGGTTTTAATGAATTATTTTTTTTAAATTACAAATAACAATACTCGTCATATTTAGAAATGCCAATTCGCAATCCACTGAGTTGGCTAAAATGAGTTTCGCTCTGTACTTTTAACATCAGACTTACCGGTCTTCAATAAATAAGGAAATTCTATTGAAATACTATTTTAACACACGCTGGGTAGTTCGTGATATGCATATAATTCGCAGTATAAATCACTCGTGCCGTTGACCCGGTCGCGGGCACGTGTAGCACATCGAACTGGCATTGCTGACTGCCGCTTAACTCTTACACTGATTCTAGTTGAGAAGCTTTCGTTGTTACTAACATAGTACATTAATTAATTCCATTCTACTACTCATTCATTTTAAACGACCGCTAAATCACACGAACTTTGACATGATGCAGACGACGAGGGTGCTTGACGCTTCAGTTCTACAGTTAAGTGGGCCACTGGAGCATATATACAGCTTTACGAAAATTGAAAACGAATTTTAATTCAATTCAAGGTCTCATAACATAATCAAACATTCCAACATGTAACAAATGCTTCCCACTACGAGTACATATCTTTGCCAGATTGAGGTCTTTGCTACGTAACTGAGAAACATCGATTGCTTGATAAACTGTTCAGTTCTTTTGTTCGTGAGTAACGAGGACATTACATTGTAACTGAAGTTTTAGCCGAC
Source organism: Megathymus violae (assembly GCA_003671415.1). Classification (NCBI taxonomy): domain Eukaryota; kingdom Metazoa; phylum Arthropoda; class Insecta; order Lepidoptera; family Hesperiidae; genus Megathymus; species Megathymus violae. The sequence goes on along the minus strand of PDGT01000029.1, from coordinate 3,642,406 downwards.
CACTTCGAGCGGATAATTCCTGTGCTAGGGATTAACAAAGATAAATTCAGTTTCATTCGTGTTTATATTTGCATTTCAAGAATTATGGAGGTTTTTTCCTTTTCTTAATAAAATTGAAGCAGATTTGATTTAATCGTAAGTGACTGAAAAAAAATCAGAAGCAGCTTACATCATTGTAAAGAGAGCAGCATGGCAACAGCGGGACACTTGATCGTCAGAACAAACAGCATAGCGCGGGTGCTCGGTCGGCTTCGAGCCACTGTTGCCAGCGCATGTCCGTAATCGTAAATTACATAAGCGAATTAGAAACTGATCAACTTATGATTGAAGTTCGATTGCATTCTGTTTTGTAGAAATCGAAGAGCGATAATTACAGAAACAGGCCCTTAAAACACTGAAAGTCCTTAGATACGCTCATAATGGTAAGAAATATGTGAATTGTTTATTCCGACGTTCAAAAATAAAACCAGTTCATAATAAAGTCCAGAGGGTATGTTTTATGCCTACCATTTATTATTTTATTTATTTAAAGAACAACACACTCCTGATTCATATTAGTCTGCAGTGGTACTTCCCCTTCGGACTATACAAAGTAGGGAGCAAAAGAGCTTCAAGTTGTGATACCTCCAAGATTGCGACCACTAGTTGGATTTGATACTATTATATTTTCATCGTCGTGTTCATCTGTGAATACGTGTGGTAACGAATGAATGTAATTGAATCTATCTTGATATCGTACAATCGTATCGTATGTAGAACAAGAGTCGTGTAGTGTATGATCAGCTAAATCAATTGAAGCGGCTCAACGGGCGCTGCAATTTTCTTTATTTATTACTTAATATGCCAAACGTGCATTCTACGTACCGATGTAGGTACCATTGACAATCTGTAGTTAATTCTCTGTTCGACGGTCAAATCGGTTCCGCCGGAAGAACGTTGCATGTGATCAGAGAGTGTCAATGTGCCAACACCGGTGAAAATCTAGTTCGGAGGTTGCCCGCCACTACAAACGGGAATAGGACTAGGTACATGAAATTTATTTTTTGAGGTTGCTTTAGATATTTAACTATTTTATTATATTTGAGGATCAGCACTATTCTTAAATAATCCGACGTCTATATGTAAAATTATAATTTACAGCACGTGTAGCAAACAATACGATTAAAAATTATCCTTGTGGTATAGTGTATCACTGTGTTCTGATTTATAAATTTGATGGGTTTACCAGCTCCTAGACAATTTGGAACAACAAGACAGGAATCACAAGATGATGAAACCGCAGAGAAAAAGTTTGATGCTACAATGATATTATATGTGCATAATTAGAAAATATAATAATCCATCGTACCAATCTAATAATGATCAATTTTAATACTCCACGCATAACCATAACTTAATACTTTATTTTCTGAAAATCTCTGTGATGATCCACCATCGGCTCAGTGTATTTATTCGAGTAACAATATCAGAATTTAATATCGATACAAATTTGTTTGACGATAGTCCGGCCTTTACTAATTATTTCAGATATAGTTTTTCATAATAAAGTTGATTTCAATAAATATAATGTTACATGGTTACCTATGGTGCTACTTATTAAAACAATACTTATAATAATAACATCAAATAGAAACCGTGCCGCAGACTTACCGCAGTGTTATAGCAAAGCTTTCTTGAGCGGAAATTTAGTATTACGATGTTGAATACTACTCTCAAGACGTAACTGTTCGGTCGAAAGACTATGAAGAAGCGAACGTAATAAAAAGGGATTATTATCACAATTTTTTTAATACTTTGAATATCGTTATGTAATCACTAATCATTCGCCGATTTCGAAACAGAGGATCAATCCAGTGTTGTCTTTTTCGTTGACGTAGACGTACGCGACATCGATGGCGCCGAAGGAGTACCAACGAAAGCAGGAGCAGCGGCGATGTTTCCTCGTTGGAGTTCACTGTGGAAATGCAGTGCGCCACCATTAAGTAAACGCGTGACGCAGCTAGTTGTTGTGTAGGAGTCGTCAAGAGGGAAGTGAATAGACTTTTATAACTTAGTGTGTTTAATCCACTTACCGTCAGGTCGGACTGTTATTAAGCATTAACCTAATGTAAAAGCGCTCCAAGTGATCAATCAACCGAGCAAATCAACTTCAGTCACGGTCCGTGTTTGATTGATTGACGGCTAATAATAATTTTTTGACCATTACTGTTTTTCGAAGGACCCGCATTGTCGTCATCGTAGATTCAATTTGCTATGGTGAATCTAGTGACCCACCCTCGATTAACTTTGGAAAATTCAGCAGGTCCATGATCTATATCCCAGGATAAAAAGTTACAAATATGTCAATAATAATCTGTTCATTGAGTATATATTGGATGTATTCAGACAGACAAAAATAAAAAATAAGTATATATTTCGACCCTCATATCGGTAAAAAAATCTAACTTCGTTCTAATTTCCAAAAACTATTCAACGTTCAGATCTATTTGGCCGTGTTACCATTTTATTATCATTGCGCGTTTTATTATATTCGCGCGGAATATAACTTGTGACACTTGGCTTCACAACCTGTCCCTCTACCGATCCGCACGAAACCAGCTCGTGGATATTGGAGTAAGCTCTAGGCTAAATAACGAAAGTGACGCGCGCCCTGCAGTGCACCGCTAATGGTTTACTGTCATAAGACTGTCGTTCAAGCTCCTTATAATTCAAGAATCAAAACTCACAAGGCACGGGATTTGCTTAAAACTATGACAGCGTAGCCACGGTTTAATGTACACGCGAATACACATTACACAAGCATTAGACAAGACACATCAGGCAAGCTCAATGTTAATGCCGAATACATATACACTGATTGCTCTTAAGAAAAACAACGACCGTTCACCGTGACAGATGGAATTACCGTCGGCGCAGGCGGTGGTGGGTGTAGCAGATAAAATTGGGCGAAAAAGCGTTACTGAGATTTTGATTTAAGGTACTATTAAACCCGGTCAGGTTTGGTATGATGTTTTTTTTACAATATAACCCCATTTTGTGGTAGTAATTACTTTGAACTGTGTAGCTCAAATATTAATATATATGATTACTACTTTAAATTTCAATAAATAAATAAGTCAATGGATAATTTGTGCTCCTGCCTCCAGTGGACATGAGTGTCGCAGGGGGGAGGACAGCTTCGGTCCTAATAAAATCCTGTATTTTGTCACTACCCAAATAATTAGGGCTCCATTTCAAATGCCGAGTGGTTTTCGTTCACATTTCATATATATATATATATAATATGTGGGATGTATGATTATGTAATAGCATCGTATGACGTTTTTAAAAAGTGATATTGTGTATTAATTGTTTACGGAAGGTGGATTGTGTGAACGAGATAATAAGAGGAATGTGTGATAAAGGAAGAAAAAACGACGGTATGAACAGGGGGACTTGAGAAAAATATGGCTAAAAGTGTGTACACGACGAGGAATGGTGAGCTTGACTTTTATTCATAACAAGAAAAATAAACCCTTACACAATGTTTCATTTATCCACCATCCCCAATATATATCTACCTATATTACTAATCATGCTTCCTCTTGATATCCTGATTACATCATTCAATTGTCGTGCAGTTTCTTTCTGGGTCACAACAATTTATGAATTAATGCATCAATTGACCAATTCTATAATAATTTCTTCTTCAACAAATCACCATACTCTCATATCGACATTAACCGAAGGGTTAATACTCAGAACGCATAGCAATCGTTCTTCTACATCAGTGTGCGCGGTTGATCTAATTAGTTTTATGTCGAATCGGTTGTAACACTTAATAAATCGAAATGTATCAAAATGTATTGTTTCCTACGTGACATTAATCGTTTAAAACATTATGCTGTAGACCGTAGAGCCAATTGTACTTTTCTATTATTTAAAAATATACTATATAACCTGTTGATCTCTATGTCATGGGGGAAACTAAAAACAACGTAATTAATCTGGTACGCGAATAGAGGCGGTCAGTAACCGAAGTTGGTATTGTTCGATCAACATGCGTCATCGTTGCCGTCGACGGTCAAAGATCGTCGCGATCGTTTCACGATAACATATTAGCGCCTAATCAGTGATCTACGTCGATACTCGCGTCACCTCTCTCATATCCCTATTGTTGACAGTGCTGTTTCATCAACCCATCACACGTGCTCTCCGGTCACCGACCTTGTCAGGGTTGCACGTTACGGAAACACACTCATGGTCATATTTAGACTAATGCCAAAAAAGGGGCAAATTAATATGACAATAGATTTGTTTGTGCGGTGTAAGCTTTTAAAATTTGTTGAATAAAATCAATCAATTAAATTAAATGAGACTTAACGAAAAAAAACAAATAATAAATGAGGCATTAAGCCAAATAAAACTTTAATATTGTTCTTAACACTTTCTTTTTATAATGGTGAAACAATCAGTATTTTGTATTGACTCCTCTTGCTGTGAAAACTGCCTGCATCTGTCTGGACATATTTTTTATTAAATCGTCTATGAAACTTTGTGGCATTAGATTCCATTCTTCAACCAATGCAGTTTCGGGGTCTTTTAAGTGAGCTGGTGTTGAATTTCTTTATTTCTTTCATTTTCCCTGTTTATTTCAAACGTATTCTATCGGATTAAGGCCTGGTGGGTGTGTTGGTCACCCCAAAACATTGATTCCGTCCTCAGTACTACCGCCGCAGTGTGAGGATGAGCATTATCATGCATTAAAAAAAAATTACTCTCGAGGCAAAAGGTGTCTTTCTGCAGTCAAGGACCCATTTTCTATGATATGTAGCTCCGAACGTGCTTCTAAGCAAATACCGCCTCATACTATTACTGACCCTCCACGATGAGGCTCTCTTCCAACAATGTTACGCTGATGAGCTAATCTTTCCCCGGGTCTTTTACATACTTCGACCCTTCCATCATATGACTTTAGACATATTGGTATTGGGGCGGCTTTAGAATACTACCCCCAATCCCATGCTGGCAGAACAGGGTGTCGTAAGAGGCGACAGAAGCCAGCCTGCTTGGTGGTAGGGCTTCGCGTAATGATTATATTATCAGTATTATTATTAAGTCATTAATATTATTACTGGTATTATTATCCTTCCATGAAGCCTGCCTGGCTAGCTACCACCCTCCTGCTTGAGTCAGCCGCCAAACGACTCGTCGTGTTCCGGCTGGGGTCTTGAGAGCCAGTACATTCTTTCTAACCTTCTTCTCATTTCCTGGCCGACAACGCATCAGTGATACCTTTGGTCTTGCTGATGTCCATGGGCGACGGTGACCACTTACCATCAGGTGGCTCTTCTGCTCGTTTGTCGGCTATTAACATAAAAAAAAGACAGAACTTGGACCCATCAGTAAAGAGTATTTTCACCCCACGCGTCATCATCACCCCAAGTGTCGTCATCACAATATCGGTGCGAACAATATAACAAAAAATAAACAATAATCTAACGCTGAATTTGTTAAAGCAACAAATTCTCGCAAAATTTCATACATTACGTATCAACGAAATTAACAAATAGCCAAAAAAACTAATGGAAGTCATAAGTAAAATTCCATTCAAAACCTTGTTTTTTCAAATTATATAATACCGGTATATATGGCCAGTACGAGATAAGAAAATATTTTGTTATTTTGCCTTTTTTTTGCGTGCCTCCAAATATGTCCATGAGTCTACAAACAAAATTGGAAACATGGAAAATATTAAGCACCTCAGCATAGATTGTACTAACCTGTAATGTAACACTGTGTATGTTTATACGTTGTGTAAATAAAACTGGAGACCACTACGTTTGAGGTGATATTTATCACTCGTAAATATTTATCCTCATCCCATCTGCTAAATTTAAATCTCGTTCTACGAAAATCAAATTTAAGGAAAAAATAGTTTGTTATCTATATCTACCTATAAATGTAATAAAATTATAACTGATCGTTTTCTGAACATGAAGGATATATGATCGCTAATTTCATAAACGATTTAACCGATTTCATCACGGTTTTCACTAATGTATTTCAAGAAACATCACTTAATATATAAAGTTCCTTTCATCCATAATAACTATTAATAGCAATCTGTCCATAAATAAAAAGTTATAAATTAATATATTTCTAATCAACAGAACGAGAAAATCCCAGTCCTTAAACAAAGCAGGCGCTGCTTCTAAGCGTAAGGTGTAGTTTCTCTGAAGCGAAGCGAGGACAGTTTAGTAGTTAATAATACAGCTGTAGATCGAAGCTAGAAAATTAATTCATTGTTCATATAAGGAAAATAAGGGAACTTTCTTCAAATGTCAGGCGATCGTTCACTGAAGCTAAGGAAGGGCGGGTAAATACATATACATATATCGTTATGCAATTTACAATTAATTGAAGACTAGAAGTCTTTAATTAATTGTAAATCGCATAACGATATATATTTGCTGAACCATGTCACTGATGTTATAATATACGGTGAAATTTGTGTTACCACACTAGTATAATGCTCGTTTACTGTTTATATAATATACTGTTTATAATATTGCTATTAAAAAAATAATAAAAAGACATAAAAGCTAGCTATAATCGGTGTTCATGAAAAAGCAAAATTGTTTCGAATTGTCAAAAGGATTACTTAACAAAAACCAATTAAGAATTATAATATCGCAAAGTGTTAATCGCTAGAGACCATAAGCGGCCAAACACTTGCTCCGAGACCTGGTAAGTGCCGTGACAACACGACGTGCGCGCACTCAGTGCTGTAAACGTGGTACTTATTAAACTGTCAAACTGTTTCTTGTCACTTGTTTTTTTCTCCTAAAACACTTTACAGGAATACAGTTCCCGTCGCAGGAAGATGGGCTACTGAACTGATCTGGAAAAATTGCTTCGAAAATTAATTTAGGCTTATGAAACCTTGTATAGACGCTGCCGTTCCTTCGTATTAAAATACGCTTATAAAATTTTAATTAACATGACTGTGCGAAATTGAATATTGAATGTACCCCGCGTCCGAGTCGGTCACACGTAGAGATGATCGATCACTGTACGTTTACAGAAAGCTGTACGACCGCGATGACCTTGGTATACTGTATGATAGATTGAGGTCGAATAACACCATGTGCCTAAAATCCTGCAAGAAACGTATGGTAATTTTAGTGATTTTACAAAATAAAATTTTACAATGCACTCCAGAAATCAAAGTACGCCCTAATTTCCTCGTAGGGAGCGCTCAATGACATGAAGATGGTAACGCTTATATGTCCCAAGGTACGTTTGTAAAGATATCTACTTTAACAACATTTCTAACCAATGCTAACCAACAAAAACTATCAAATGCTCGTCTTTCTATACATTACCCTTCTATTAGTTACCTAAGGCCCAGACGAAGTCTTACAAGCGCCCGACGCCGGGAACTCAATAATCCGGTCTGATCCCTTGAATAACGTATCGGATGGCAGGTTGCAATTTAGTTACTAATGCAATGAACAGTTTATTCAAGCGGAAACGAACTCCAAACAGTGTTGCAAATCATCGAATGTCCCGCAACCGACGGACCCACTTGTAGTACCTAACTGGTTAGCGGCTAAAGTAATCCATATAATAGTAAGTCCATTCTGGTGTCGGTATCGCACAGCTGTAAATATAGACAGACTGACACTTACGGTTTCAGTTTAAAGAATCTTTATTTAGGGGACTACATCATCAAAGAACCACACACGCTGCACAGCCCCATATTGCAATCAGATATTCAAGTTGTGGTTTAACTAATGCGTTATATATTATGAACCGTGTTTCAGATGATATAATACATTTTAAAAGGTATTTTTTAAACAATATAGCACGGATAATTTTATCTGAATTTTAGTAATAATAGTTCCGAGCCGTATTGGGGCGGCTTAGAATACTCCCCCCAATCCCATGCTGGCAGAACAGTGTGTCGTAAGAGGCGACAGAAACCAGCCTGCTTGACGGTAGGGCTTCGCGTATGTATTATATTATCAGTATTATTATTAAGTCATTAATATTATTAAATGTGAAGCCGTGAAGCCTGCCTGGCTAGCTACCACCCCCCTGCTAGAGTCAGCCGCTAAACGACTCGTTGTGTTCCGGCTGGGAGCTTGAGAGCCAGTAGCTTCTTTCTAACCTTCTTCTCATTTCCTGGCCGACAACGCATCAGTGATACCTTTGATGTTGCTGATGTCTTTGAGCGACCGTGACCATTTACCATCAGGTGGCTCGTCTGCTCGTTTGTCGGCTATTAACATAAAAAAAATATGTAATTTCCAAGTAAGCTCACTGTCCATTATTAATCTCAAATAATTTTTGTCAATTGATTTATGCACTATATTATTATTTAAAATAAAAATAAAATCGATATTTTTCTTTGAAAATATTATATAAGAAATATTCCTGGGGTTTATCTGTTGGGGAATATCTGTTTTAATAAATTAAATAATAATTTGAGACTTACGGTGTCAAAAGCTTTCTAAAAATCAATAAATAAATCTTGTGTTTAAATCAATTGCCACATATAAGATACTTCACTTACTTTTATAAGCAACCGTCGTAATCGGTATGATTGAACGGCCACCGAACGGTAAGGGATGGTAAAACATCCGTAATTCCAAAGGAAAGGAACAGAGCCAAGATGGAAACGGGAGATTTCCCTTTATTAGATTAAATTGAGTAAAGAAATGACAGAGTCCATTACACCCCTATATAAAACCTAAAAGCAAATTATAAGAATTACCAAAAATAAATAATAATAAGATAATGTTGCAACGATAATAACGGCGTTAGTCGTGCCTCCGAAGCATAGAAGCATTCATAAATAAATTCTACTGGTAGTTACTACTCATAGCCGATATAGGTACAGTATGCGAGTGATAATTATACATGTACATCGAGGCATCATTTCCGCTGTCTCCTGTAGGTCATGGCCACATGCTTGTCCATAAAATATGTCGTGACTTTCGCGTCCTCTGTGTGCGAGACCTTTGAGTTTTGTTGTTTTGCATTATGTCCGAGACTGCAAAATATAATACTTCAGTAATTACTGTGTTCAATTATAAATAGTACGTGTAGGTGTTTATTTATCCATCTGTCCTAAAAGATGACCAAGTTATCGAAGGTTCAACACAGTAATTAGATTATTGACGGCCCGACCCGTCCGACCTCTGGTTTGTTTTGGAAAAAGCGGCTGCAAGATGCACGTGCATCTACCATCGACTTCATACATCATCAATGTAAAAGTGACACGTTATTTAATTTGACAAACGATGTTGGATCGGTCACAGACGGTGATGGACGCGTATACCAAAACTGCAAATACCCGTACGAAGCATAGAATTATCTTTCACGATACAAATTTATTGGGTTGTACTAGGTCACGCACAAGAGTTTGCGCAAAGTTTTTTTTATATAAGAGGTACTGGCTAGTTATAATTAATTTTGAAGATACAATATTCAGAAGTAAAAATACGAATACTGCAATTTAAAATTTCCCTGCATATTGTTATGGGTAAACTTAAAGTATAGGTCTCTTTGTAAAAATTACAATTTGAAATATCGTGTAACACCAAACGATTCATTTGTGAGTTTTCAAGGTTTTATGCGATCGTGTAACGTGTGAGGAGAATAGTTTAGCGTGAAATGTTGAACAACAAAGTAGACTTCACATGATTGCCAAATTTAAAGCAAACACGTCTCAGCGCGTTTACAAGATTGTCATAGGTGGTGAATCTTGGTTTTATCATTACAATCTAGAAACAAAGCACCGAATGACGTTTTGGCTGTTTCAAAATGGAGTGATCTTTACGAAAGTAAAGGTATCGAGAACCGTAGGGATTATTTTGAGCACTAGTTACTTCACGTTGATGAAGGGTTATTTGATGTTACAAATAACAATGTAAAAACAAATAGGTTCGACGTAGCATCAATGTTAAATTGTATACTACCAAATGCTTTCCAGAAATAGTGATCAATTCTGCTATGGGCTGAAATCTACCAAATTCGGTACTCCGGAGGATATCGCCCTACCATGACAATGCGCCCGCGCACTGAGCATTAGGTACTTCCTGGACAACAGAGCGGATATTTTTTTTTGGATCACCATGAATTTTAAAGCCATGATCTCTCCTGCTTGTATCGCATATTGGACTATTGTAGCATCCAGTTTAATATAAAGGAGGTGCACGTGTAAACAGTAGTAGGAGTTTTATTAGCCTGGCTAGCTATGACCCTCCTATAATCAACCGTGAAACGTATCGAACATATTTTGGGCGAAAAAGAGCAATTCACAACTTTCTTATTGATCTACGCGTCACTGACATGGTGACATGATTGATATGGACTTCCATGGCGACGGTCACCACTTAACATTTGGTAGCTCGTTTGTCTACTTAAAACAAAAATCGATAAATTTTATGTGTATGTATACATACCTCACATCATGTTATTTAGGTACACATATGGTATTTGTAATAATTTCTGCATAAATATAATACTCGTGCTATAAATTTACTGTCTTATAAACAAAAACATTTCGTTGATCGTGCCAATTAATTACTAAGATAGTCTAGGTGTCGGCAATTTAACCCGTCCACATAATCAAAGGTTGAGGATACGAGCTCTTCGTGCATTGTTTGGTATATGCATAATCCGATAAGTGAAATTGCACGTATTGGGGCGGCCTAGAATACTCGTCCCAAACCCGTACTGCCAGAACAGGGTGTCGTAAGAGTCGACAGAGGCCAGCCTGCTTGGTGTTAGGGCTTCGCGTAATAATTATATTATCAGTATTATTGTTATTAAACCGCCAAACGCCTTGTCATGTTCCGGCTGGAGGATTGAGAGCTAGAAATTTCTTTCTACTCATTTTCTGGCGTATAAAGCATCAGTGATACCTTTCGTTTTGCTGATGTCCATGGGTGACGGGGACCACTTACAATCAGGTGGCTCGCCTGCTCCTTAGTCGGCTATTAACATAAAAAAAAACTTTGAGTCAATTTTGTACTAAACAACGAAAAAAAATCACTTACATTGATGAAAATGAAAGTAGGTTAAATAAATCAGCACTTTTTATTGCATAAAATAAAAAAAAAAACTTGTAAACTACACTAATTAACAAGTATAACCTAAATTTTTGTTTCGTCAAGTCTTGAAATATGAAATGAACACTAAAGTTAACGTAATTTAGTTCACCCAGTCAAGCTTAATATAATTTTTATAACAATACAACAGATTCATATTTTGCTTGTGTGGTTAATGTGTTGCTGCGTAACAAATCCCACGATAATTACGAGGAATATGATCGAGACACGTGTCATTCTAAGTATCACCTCCAACACAAGAAAACAAACCTTGATTTTAATGTTAATAGATTGAATCCAGTCATTATCGTGCGTATCTTCATTACAGGGCTCAGCACAAAGTAAACAGAAGCAATCATTTGCTTAACTAACACCCTATAGAATTATTTTCGTGAGAAAAGGTTCACCTATTTACTTTTTGTACACTGTCAGTTATTTCTTTCTTTTTGTTTTGCCTTTATGCTTGCGTTTGTCTATAACTACTTTTATTCTTCATAAAGTATATATAGCTTGTCCCTTTAAAGTCAGTTTGTCAGGAGTATCAGTTGGTATTGATGAATTCCTTAAACCCTGTTTTTGTAATCAAATCGCGGTATCAAATAATCGCGGTGAAGCTTTTCTGAACGATCTTATCAATTCTAGTTGAAATTCAAGTTAAAGGATGGTACCTGCTTGAGCGGGTCACCTCAGGGCTCTAAACATAATGACTTGATTTACGTTATAGAAACTACACACCAATTATGATATTTTGTATATTGTAACGAATGGCAAGCTCATAGGTTCAATAAATCATTCTTGACCTCGTTAGGTCCAATCCCGTATAGATGTTGCAGGCATAATTTATCGTCACTGCGTCTTGTTTTGGATTGAAAATCAAATTTTTTTTTAACCTTTGACAAATATCGTACACAGTAACGATAGAGAGTTGCCAACACAGAGTAATTAAAGATACATATTAGTGCACCTAATTAAGAAATTATGATTGCGTTCTCAATTATTTTCAACATTCTGATTCAATGCGGTGCAAAAATATAGTTTGTTTTAGCTGTAAGTTCACTTGTTTAATTAATTTATCATAGAAATTAAACCAAAGGGAATAATTACAAACACGTAATATCATAATGCTATCAATGAAATTGAGTTAAATTGACTTATTATTATTATTATTAACTCGATAACGATAATTAACTCGATTGAATAAATAAATAAGTCGTGAAATGGTTGCAATGCAATGTCCGAAAAAATCGTCATATCTGTTAACCTGGGGTCATAATAATAACATTCTAGCATCTGAAGAATCATGACACGTTCGGCGGCGTAAATAGTACTTGTAAACCAAGTGGCATCATCGTAACCCTTCAAGTTTGGCTGTAATAAAATTGTTAATACTTACCTCCGTTAGAACTACCCCTGCGAGCAGTTAAGTATCTTTATATAATTGCAGGCCAGCCGGTGCAGGTGTAGTGGCGCGGCATGGAGGACGAAGTGACGTTCCTGTTCCAGCTGGGCGTGCTGCGCGACGTGGCCTCGGCGCCGGCGCACCGTCTCACGCTCGCGCACCTCAAGGAGCTCGCCGTCAAGTTCGTACACGAAAAGGTAATGTACTAGTTAGTACCTTAGCATGCTGACTCTCCATTGAGCCGCTTTATCTACCGTTTATCATCGTTTCGGTTTCAAGGGAAAACGGTAATTTTGAAGTGATTCGTATCCTCTCACTACCTAAAAGTTCCAACATTTCCTTAATCGTATTAGATTATAACAGTAGTCGTATTCAACCAAACGAATACTATAACTGCCATCTAGTTTTGATAAATAAAACGTATGTCATAGATAATACGTGCACGTGTATCTACTTTAAGAAAGATTGGTGTCTCTTATAATTAGTAGATTTCGTGTCGTGCCTAAATGTTTAGCGCCGATACCATTTTTACGGTGTATGTTTTGTTGGTGAGCTTGATGCAGGACGGCTCGGGGCTTCTTGCGGAGTCTTGTTGAACCGTTAATCTGGGTGCGCTACAGGAAATTATTGGTTAACCTAAATGTTTTCACCAGTTGGTCAGTATCATAATCGTAAATTGCTGTCTGTCATTTGTAGATACTAGAAGTGTCACCGCGAAAAATATAAATACCATAGTTGTACCAGCCCGCACTTAAACATTAAGATTCGGTAGGGCAATATAGTTATTTTACTATATATAATTCTAACATGAATGTGCCTTCAGATCCCGGACAACGGTCTGAACCGGCTGTCGGACCGGATCCTGCTGTTCCGGCATGACTATTGCTCGCCCAACGTGCTGCAGCTCATCAATGCAGCAACGGACGTCACCGACGAAACCCTCGTCGAGATCGTGCTCACGGCCAACCGTGAGTAATGCCCGCATGTGGTCATTTTGGGATGACTCATAGAAAATACTAGAAACTGAATGCCAACGGGCAGTGCTGTATTATATTATATTATACTTATATTATAATAAATAACATCGGTTGCGTACATTTTGATGAGTGAACAGTTGCAGTCGGCCCTATCGCTATGGTGGAGAGGAGGGACGACTCCTGTTCTAGGATACATGCAACGTCTCCCATTCCTAGTCCTCTCTTTAAAACCAGATGCGGGCCTTGTATCCTTGTCTTCAGTAAGCATTAGGTACAAACCAGCGTAGAGCCTGCTGCCAGCGGTACACCACGTATGTCCGTTTTGTCAGTTAACACGAAAACGTATTCACGAATACTGAGTATTTTTCAGATTCATTTGAGTGTGTGAGAATGTTGCGAGCAAATATATTTTCGCTTTCTAATGTTTACGAGTCGATGAATTTAAAGGAAATGAAACAATGAATGTGTTTGTGGGCGCAGACCTCTCGCTGCCAAATATGGTACAGGGATTGCTCGACTGCGAAGTCTGGAAAACTGGTCTTCTTCTGCGAAGCTGTTATTCCGCAGTAGAAGAAAGTGGAAAAAATATAAAGAGGTCGAAACGGAAGCCGACCCTTTATTTTACTCACTATAATTTAACCCTCCCATTAGTTTGGTAACAGCCTGGCCTGACTTAACAAAGGGTTACACGGAAGAATACGATATCGTTGCCGTCAGGTACCATAACAAACATGAGAGTAGAATATTTATCGATAAAAGTAGGTTTTCTGCGTGTCCAACGAACTCGCCTTCGCAAGGTCATACATAGGGCGAACAGAGCAAGCGATTGATTGAAAAAAAAAGTTTGTGTGCGTATTTATAATGCAGCGATTTTATGTAGGACTAGCTGTGCCCGCGACTTCGTCTGCATGGAATTTAACAAAAAAGTTATTTAGTATTTTTTTTTCATTATTTTAGAATTTTTCTAAAATGAAAGTTGCCTAAGTCACTCCGTATTACATCACCTACGTGCCAGTGAAAGCCCCGTCGGAAGCAGTCCAGCAGTTTCTGAGATTGGCCGGAACAAACAGACAGACAAAAATTGTAAAAAATATTATTTTGGTATATGTACCGTATATACATTCATATGCATCTAGTAAAAAGCGGTTATTTTTAATATTACAAACAAACACTCCAATTTTATTTAATAGTATAGATTAATTTCGCCGGGAGGCACATCCTAAGTAGATACATTTTAGGGCGGACTGCCTAACACTCCACCTGCTGACGTGACAAGACAAGTGTCCTGTTAGATGCGGTGCACCGTGTACGACGTGTTGCATACAACCATGTAGGGTTGTATGTTTATGGCTATGTTCAGTTTTTCCACTTATATTATGTATTATTTCACTTTCGTGTGTATTGCACGTAGCGCTGGTGTGCGACGGCGCGGGCGCTGCCGGCGCGGCGGTGGAGGCGCCGGCGCCGCGGCCGCACGCTCTCGCCGTGCACTCGTACAAGGCGCCCACGTTCTGCGACTTCTGCGGGGAGATGTTGTTCGGCCTGGTGCGCCAGGGGCTCAAATGTGAAGGTAACTTAGTTTTGCTATTTTTGTAACACTCTGTACTAATTCTGTACGTTAACAACCTAAAAATATGCTGAAAAACCGCCTAAACGGTCGCCATTGCACCCTATGGGCCTAAGTAACACTGGAGGCGGCACTGAGGCGTTGCTTTTGACAAAGAAACTTCATCAAGGAAGATGGTAGAACAGAACCTTATCACCATTCATTATTTTCGTGGGGATGGCAATGGCTGGCACCAATACCAGCGACTACCAACAGTTGGCCGTGAAGCAATCGCCTCTAGAATTGATTGAATTGAACTCTAGATTAGATGAAGCTCCTTATTCTCCAAAAACATATTTCGGGTAATAATTAAATCCAGGTCCCAATGCTAGGTCGTTCCTCGCATATTATTAATAGAGCAACGCTCGTTCCAGGCTGCGGTCTGAATTACCACAAGCGATGTGCAGTGAAGGTGCCGTCCAACTGCGAGTCTCCGGTGCCGGCGGGGG
>PDGT01000029.1:3599877-3619144 GCA_003671415.1 Megathymus violae | reverse complement strand
GCCGGGGGCGGAGCGGAACCGCGCGGCGTGGAGATGGCGCAACTGTACCAGATCCACCCGGACGAAGTTTTGGGCTCGGGCCAGTTCGGCATCGTGTACGCCGGGCTGCACCGCCGTACGCAGCGGCCCGTCGCCATCAAGGTCACTGTTTCTTATTTCGTGCTCTCGACGACGACATCTCTATTCGCTTAAAGTTCGCGCAAGTCGCTCCGCGATATACTTTCGGAGGTAACATTAGCAATTGCCACCTGTTCGTATTCTAAATCTGCGGGTTTCAATTTGTAGCGCTGCTCAGTAGAATGAAAAGATTAATTAGCATCTCACAATACACGAATCGGGATGTCGTGTCGTGCCTACCACATTCCCTATTTCAACGTGTTCACTGTGGTGGTTCTCAGGTGATAGACAAGCTGCGGTTCCCGACCAAGCAGGAGGCGCAGCTGAAGAACGAGGTGGCCATCCTGCAGAACCTGTCGCACCCGGGCGTGGTGGACCTGGAGCGCATGTTCGAGACGCCCGAGCGGATCTTCGTGGTGATGGAGAAGCTGCGCGGCGACATGCTGGAGATGATCCTGTCGCACGAGCGCGGCCGCCTCACCGAGCGGGTCACCAAGTTCCTCGTGGCGCAGGTGATGTCAGGAAAGGCCTTTATTGCACTGGAAAATACAATCAACAATAAAATTGTGAACTGCACGATGTAATGAAATGTGACTGACCTTGTATTAGAAAACTCATAAAGCCAAGATTAACCAAATTAACGCAATATAAAGAAAAACCTGCTAGGTAAGAGGCGCGGACAAGTCACGTGCACAAAGGGGACATGCACTTATATCCACGATTCGGTAACAGACAAGCTACTTGTCACATAAACATGTGCTCCGGCCGGCAGCGGATAATGTGCTGCGAGCAGGGCGAGCGGGACAGTCGAACAGTTCGGTTCTGCTATAGCATTCGGTTTGTTAATCATGAGAATTTACAATTTATACTGTGCTAGCATGTCTGTCTGTATGTGTGTGTGTGTGATTTAATGCAGGTGCAGCTGCAACATATCCAAGCTTTGAGGAGCCTACTTTGGTGACTGAGGAATTATTTGCCATGACGTGATTCGTTGTTGTCCGTGACAGTGTATGTAACGGTCGCCTCCTCAGATTCTGGTAGCGTTGAAGCACCTCCACGAGAAGAACATCGTGCACTGCGACCTGAAGCCGGAGAACGTGCTGCTGTCGTCGGACGAGCAGTTCCCGCAGGTGAAGCTGTGCGACTTCGGCTTCGCGCGCATCATCGGCGAGAAGTCCTTCCGGCGCTCCGTCGTCGGCACCCCGGCCTACTTGGGTCAGTCCGCGCTCTTTACTACGCGTGGCTCTTTCTGTGAGGACAGGGGGCGCCACGATCCCACGTCTGACGCGTGTCGCTGGCGACGGCCGTCGTTATTTAGTGTTCGATCGGGTGCTTCAGTTGTGGCCCCGTGAAACTATTGGCGCCAGTGATCCATCGCTACATTGTTCCAATATGGAGTATGACAAACATCGCAAGACATCAGTGGCGTGCCGGCGCGCCGTAAGCACTCCTGTAGGTTATTTATACCATCGCTCGTGTCGACTCGTGACGCGTCGTGACATTCTGTGTGTGCACATCATGTAAAATCGGTTGCATGAAAGAAATAACCCATTCGGCTTGCCGTTTTCGTACTACTTGTAAACTAGCGGTATTTATTCTTCCCCGCGTGAGGGTGCTCACTGCTCACCGATCTCTTTAACGATACGACCTTTGAGATATCGAGCGCGAACGTCTAGTGAACGGGGTGTGTTCGTGTGCCCGACCAGCTCCGGAGGTGCTGCGCAACAAGGGGTACAACCGGTCGCTGGACATGTGGTCGGTGGGCGTGATCGTGTACGTGTCGCTGTCGGGCACGTTCCCCTTCAACGAGGACGAGGACATCGCCGACCAGATCCAGAACGCCGCGTTCATGTACCCGCCGCAGCCCTGGCGCGAGATCTCCGCCGAAGGTTCGTTCGCACCGCTACCGTTGCTGTTAAACGATAGTGTGCCGTTTACGAATTCGCTTTTACAACAATGTTTTCATTTGCACACATTAATCTATCCCTTTCAATATTCTCGGTTCGTCACTTAGGACTGATATCCGATGCGCCCACGTCGCTCTGGCTTCATTTTATGAAATTATATATATATTATACTGTATACATATGTATACCTACCGTATATTACATGTGTCAACTAACTCTTGCACATCGATCGATTAACATAAATGTATTACTTTACTTCAGCATGTGATACTTTTTAAATAGCACAATAAACATAACACTGCACAATATAAACGATTAGAGGGTGGATTAGACGCGCTAGGGCGCCTCGGTCACCTTTGTTCGGTGGGTTTCAAATCTGATTTTACAAAATTGCCAATACACGCAATCACAACACACGTTGTTCGGTCGTGGCAGCGATCGACCTGATCAACAACCTGCTGCAAGTGAAGCAGCGCAAGCGGCTGTCGGTGGACAAGTGCGCGGCGCACGCGTGGCTGCAGACGGCGCAGGCGTGGCGCGACCTGCGGGCGCTCGAGGCGCGCGTCGGGCGCCGGTACCTCACGCACGCCTCCGACGACGAGCGATACCGGCACTGCTCGGACGCGGCCGACGCGCCCGACGCGCCCGACGCGCCCGACGCGCCTGACGCGCGCGCCGCGGACGGTGCGGAGTGCGCGCACTGACTGTGAGTGTATTGGTGATGTGAACACAAATTTCTGCGATACGCACTTTTAGGATCATCGGTTGATGTGTGGTTGGAAACTCTTTATTATGATTCGAATGAATGTAACATATTTTAAATCAATTATTTAAACTCATTTTACTCATCAACAATCCGTCGTAACGACGAATACACTGAAACTGCCAAAGTAAAATTATATCAAACAAACAGGTCGTGGACCCACAATTACAGTGAACGCGACATTTACTATGTTAACGCTATGTGATGTAACAAAACATAAAATAATTTAGCTGACAATTAAAGCTGAGTTCGATATGCAAACGTAACTATTATTTAAGAATTATAGTTCATGTTAATTAAAGCCAAGATTCGGTTGGCCGAGAAACAAAAAATTTATACTTTTCGCGCTTAGAGCGCAGATGCTATACTAAAAGTAACTTTTCTAATAATTGTGGACAGTCAATAATATTGTTTACAATCTGATAAAAATATAATATTTGAACCGAAAAATACCTGAACAATAACAGAGATATGCAAACATGTTTTGTGGTTTCGACTCAGCACAATTAATAGACATTATTATTATAGACTTAGCTATTCGTGTAATGATACCTGCCTGCGGTACAGTTGTAATTATTTCCTTTTGCTGCTCGTATTCATACTTTCATTTCATCAATGTCTTAGTATATTATCAAGGTTAAAACCTGTAAAACCAAAACGTAACCTAACCCAACCAATGTTACCATAGCACGTTAATGAAATACGCGGACAGTAGGTGTAAGTGGTAAGCTTGTTATCTCCGTTTCAGAAAGCCCCTCGGCGCTTCGCCCGCGGCCGGAGCGCCCGCGAGCCGAATTCGTCTCTGCTGGAAGAAGCTGCTGGTGCTCGTCAAGTGACACCCCCCGCGCACCTCACAGTGAACAAAAAGACGCATATGGATTTAAACTTTCACCTTTTAAGCGTACTTTACATTCGCTGGACGCATTCGTTAAGTACATAGTCACGGACGGGCCGTCGCTACCATATGGTATTGGATCGCGACGGGAGGCCGGTAGGTGGCGGCAGGGTGCTCCCGGGGACCTGACTCGGAGTCGGGACGGGGGCGGGGACGAAACAATCTAGACCGCTTAGTTTCTCGGGAACGCCCCATCGGTGTAGAACAGCCGCGCCGTGCACTCGTGGAGGCTGTGACGTATTGCGAGCGTGTCGCCGCGCGGTGTCGCCACTGTCGCCGACACACATTCCTCACTAGGATTCACACTACACTTAGCCAATAATTTAATATTTATTTATTTTCAGTTAGAGTTTTTACAAATATGTAAGAGTTGATTCATATCAACAGTGGAGCCGTTGCTTGTGTATAATGCGCGTGGGATTCATATTTTACAGAGAACATTATATTTTTTATTGTTGACATGTTTGTAGCGTTGATTTTTTATTATTTTTATTATATAATAATTTAAAAAAGACTCGAGACGCATAATAACGGACGGGATCGATCGGAGCACCAGCTCCGGCACCTGACACATAGATAAGATTTAGTAATTTTTACATTCGTTACAAGCGTAACCACACTCATTTAACCTAAGTATCGCATAAGTAAGCCTAACGTAGTGTATTAAACAAAATAACGAGTGTATATTTGTAAATCGACCTGGCGACGTATTAAATTCTCGTGTGAAATTGACAAATATTCACTGTGAGCGTAACCGACTACAGCGGACGTACTTAATGTTCCTGGACGTTCGAACCGCTCTCCTCGTGGACCACTATTTGGATCCGATCGTATTTAGATAACACGTTCTGTACGACTACCTGCTCTACGGAAACGTTACCAGAGTCGTATCGTGTAAGAAGACGAATATTACCATGTTCTATTATTTGTAATGATATTAACGAGTGCACGTCCGGACGTGCGCATCGGTGGTGTCGTGCAGTTGTTAGTTATACATGTACGTTATATTACATTAACGTAGGTCGTGCACTGACTCACGACGGCCTAACTAGACGTAGCCGGCAGTCGGCAGTCGCATCGGACGAATATAACGAATGGTCCTTCGTGTCCAATATTTACATGATACGATATTTTAAATTTAAGTTGTTGACGAACTATCGTTATTTCGTCGTAATTGATTATATATTGTAAGCGACGCCTACAGGTGATACGATTCTACTCGGAGATTAGCAGCTTTATTGAACCTCGTGATCACCGATTCAAATAGATTTAAAGTTATACATTGTACTTAGTTAAACGTAGGGATTTATAGGTAGCTATATAACACATCACTATCCAACTATTCATTGCATAGTGAGGGCCGACACTGTGGACGCTGCCCACTGACTGTCACTTCGTGTGGTGAGATGTGCGAGGGCGGTGTCTACAAATGTTTGTTTAAAATACGGTAACAATGTACGCGGTGTCCGGGACCGCCCCGCACCCCCCGCACGAGTGTCCAGCTACATATATGTATACGTACCGAGTCCGGTACGGTCGTGGGAGAGGAGAGATGCCGTGACACCAATTGTACTGTGCGTTTTCATTCTGACCCCCGACTACTTCGTATATTAAGACACGTCACATTTGCAATTAGTTATCTGAACCTGTGGTTACTCAGTGCCAACGCGATAGATGATATTTTAACGTGAAATTATTATATTTGTATAAATAGTAATTTATTTTTGTTTATTTTTTTATAAAAGTTTACAAAGTTTTTATATTTTTATAAAGTGCAGTATATACTTAGAGATATAGTAGCCGGCTCGTGTACAAGCGAGCCGGGACGGCCGGTGCGGGCCGCGGTTGCAGAGTGTGACCACGTGACACTTTGAATATGGCCTGATGGAAGGAAACGGAAGTACGCGACGCACACGAGAACGGACCCACCACGGAGACTTTGACCAGTTTATAGTTGATGCATGCGTAGTGCATCTGCATACCGTCAGGACGTGTTTGAAGTTTTGGAATTCAGTCCAAACTATATCGTGTTACAATTATGATAAATTAGAACACCGTCAGAATTAACGTGAAAAAATGGCTTCCCTTAGTAGTATGTCACTATCCACATATGTTACTTATGTACCTCGGGGTCGCAGCCGACCCACCGGTCGCGGCGCACGCTGCTGACCGTCCGGGGGTGTCGATGTCTTGCCAGAGATCGCCGGGTTCTGTTCCTGGTGATTTAGTTTCGAGTTGACTCGCGCACGGTGGTAAAATTCTTAATGCGGCACCGCTCTCCTTCTATAATGGACCGGGATGTTCTACGGCGTTCGGTTGCAGCGTCGGAGAACCAGGGGCGAGCGGGCGCGTTCCTCGCTTTCATCTTAAGCTGAATGTGTTCATGCCGACAGCAATCCCGTCGGTACGTATGGTATGTACACGGTAACGTCAATGTTATTGTCAAGTGAGGGACGGAGGTCGGAGCCGTCCCGAGTGCGTGCGCTGGCCGTAGTCATGGAGGTCGGTCGCGCCGTTGTGTTCGTTCCGTTCATCGTGTGCGACGTGTTCGCTCCGTACACCTCCCGTACAGTACACTACTTCATATTTCTGTGATCTCTTTCTTAAGCATCTTCTTGTGAACAATTTTATATTTAAACATATTTAGTTAATATTTTCTTCCGCCGCATCTATTTTCCTATTTTATTGTATGCTTTAAATTTTCGAACGTTATATTATGTGACCGTTTCGTGTGCATTACGCGTTCGATACACGATAGTTAATGTGTGAAATGAACGTTGTGGACCGATTATTGTAAACTCGCCTATGAAGCCTTTTATTTAAAACATTAATAAGTTAATTACGTGAAACTGCAACATAATAATTACGTAAGCGTCGTCGAGATCCGTATTGACGTATCACGGTGACGTTGCGAGCTCGGGGCGGGACCGTTGCGTGTCGACACGCGAAGGACGATCCTCGAGCGAGCGAACGTACACGACATGACGTACATGTGACAGGTTCGTGCTTAATAAATGTACATTATAATGAGTATGTTGGTATACAGATTGTATATGTATTATCTAAAGTGTAGCACCTGCTGTAATATCCAAGTGTGCATGTTGATGTCGGCGCGGCCGCCGTGAGCGCACTGCGTCGCGCATTCCATTCCATGGGACAAATATAAGATATAAGTAAGGTCGAATCGCGAATTGGATGTTATAACATGTGTTAATTAATTAATTAAGATCACGGGCGCAGAGGGCGGAGGGCGAACCTCGCATAGACTGTTTTTTATACGAGAGACGGACAAATAGGCACAGGACCCACCTGATGGTAAGTGGTCAACGTCGCATATGAACACATACAATGCAACGAGAATCACAAGTGCGTAGCCGACGTTGAAAGATTCGTTTTAACAATTTTTTTTTTAAACCCATATCATCAAGAGGGTTAGTTACACTGGACTAAATTTAGTCCATCTCACTCGGGGACCCACTCCAGAGAGTCCTCCAGTTTAAACAAATCTGATTCTACTCTCCTCCAGGTAAGGCCAAGAGGTGCTTACAGCTCAAATAATGCGAATCTCCATCTACATAGCAATACCCGGTAGTCATCGATGTCACCATCATCATTGATATGCAAGATAAGTAGCGCGGGAGCCGGCACCGAGCCGACCGCCGGGCGACCGCGCCGGGCCCGAGCAGACGCCTTCGCGATATCGGTACTTACAACCGGCGCCTCGCCTTCACCCTCGTTGGGCCAGTTTATGTCCATAAGGTATTCCAGAATGTCGTCTGCTGACCGACCACGACGGGAACGATACTGTCATCGCAAAAATGTACTAGTGTTGCTCTAGCTGTCCGAGTGACTTATTGTTCGTGACCTGTGAACAGGGAGGTTAGTGCGGTGGGCCTGTTATTCGATGAATCGCCATTCGGACAGTTCAGGTTCCACAAATCCGAACCCATCCACCTGATCACGGCCTGGGACGACGCTCAACTACGTCGACCGAGTCGAAGGGATGCGGGAGGTGCGTTATGCGAATGACTTAATGGAGCAGTCTATGGTGGTCGGGTCCGTAGGGGAGCCCTCGCGTCCCCGTGTCGCGTGTGCCGGTGAACGCGGGAACTCTACGAAATCGTCACAATGTATTCGAGTTAATAATATAAATAATAAATTTATAAATAACCGACTCCTGCGTTTTATTAATGATCTCCGACCTAACCGTGTGCAACAGAAGTTTTCGTCCGGTCACTGGAGTGCACTTAAACACTCGCAGGTTTTCTGTCCGTCCCATGAGCGGATCTAATGGAGTGTAAGCTATAGATCGGAAGCAAACGAAGCAGTAAGATAAGATACGAATATATGAAAACATTCTTATGCGCCTTCCAATGGTTTAACTGAACTCTGTGACAAAATAAATCACGTACAATAAACTACTCGTATGCTTTAGTGCCGTATTGGGGCGGCCTAGAATACTGTCCCCGATCCCATGCTGGCAGAACATGATGTGAAAGACGACAGAAGCCAGCCTGCTTTGTGGTAGGGTTTTGCGTAAGGATTATATTATCAGTATTATTATCTATTCGTGAAGCCTGCCTGGTTAGCTACCAGCGTCCTGCTTGAGTCGGCCAACAAACGACTCGTCGGGTTCCGGTTTGGAGCTTGAGAGCCAGTACTTTCATTTTTTCTTCTTTTTCGGGCCGACTAATGCATACTAGTGATTCCTTTTACCATCAGGTACCAATTACCATCAGGGGATTCATCTGCACGTTTTGGGCTATGGACATTTAAAAAAAGTGCCGAACTCGACTGAATTTCCACAAAAGAATTTCAAAATTATTACACTAAATAATTAGAGCGTGCGTCAAATGTACATCAAATAAAATTACTGTCTACGTCACCATTATCTAAATATCTCTGTGAGGGTCATTTGACTTCGTACCCGTATATAGGAGTTTGTGGCACACACCGTTCTCAATGAAAAATGATAAAGGGTAAGTGAAATTTAAGTACATTATCAATACGCTTATTGGACGTCACGCCCAGTCTCTTAAGAATGAACGTTAACCACACAATGTCTGTAATGAGCAGCGGTTACCGCAGTATGTCACGGTTACGCCGTCACGGAGCGGATAACAGCCGCACAGCTCCACAACTGTTTGGGTTTTGTCATATACTTTACTTGATATATTATATTACACGACCACCCAGTTGGAGTACCCGATTCATGTTGATTATGTGTGGAAGGAAGTACAGTAATAACGGAAAAGTAAATTCTGCTAACACAAACTGGCTGTATGCCTATTGTTCACTAATAAACAAAAGCGGATTTCCCCGATGAAAGCGTGAACGGTATAATTAGGTAAAATAAATCGTCATAATTCTTTTTTGAGGTTACGTAAGCAAACAATTTCAATTTAAGACATCATAATCTCTGAAAGTATACATACTTTTTTAATAACAATAATTAAATAAACACCCACTCACACCCCGCACTACGATTCCCTGTGTTGCGGATGGCATGGACGTACACACATATGATCCGAAACAAAGATTTATCTGTCATATAAATGTCTGCCCCGGCCGGAAATCGAACCCGAGACCCCTCGCTTGACAAACAGGGTCGGTACCAATTGGGCTATGGGGTCGCAATTGCAAAAAGAAAACCAGATGTTGAGACTATGAAATACTTTTAATCATTTTTAAATATTACTGCAAACTTGAATACCCACGGGTATTGAGTCTAGAGAACTGAAGGACAAAGCTTTTAATACTGAAAAAACAACTGCAAAGCACAATCGCCTAAAACATTTGTCGATATGAAATAAACGCGACTATGTTCAGTGCCCCTGACCCGAACGCGACCGTAGCGCGACGTGCATCGCGGCGCCGCGTTACAGTCACAAGCGCGCGTTACCAACCATGCTGCTACTGCTGCTTCTCGCAACCCGTGCTGCCGGCGAGTGGGTGGAGATCTCGCAACACCCGCGCCGAGCGGAGCCATCGCGGAGAGACCCGGCTGGATCCGGTGACGCTGCCGATACTAATAACATATACGCGAATTATTCCCTTACAGAACACGTTTGGCACAAAAGTGGACTTCCGACAATTACAAATTTCGGAAGCGTAAGAAGAGTACAATTACAAGGTAAGGAAGAAGTAATATCTACGACAAGCGACAGAAGGTATGAAAGCATAGACCCTGTGAGAGCACCCAATATAAAAGTAATTGAAAATGTACAAGCTGATATAAAGAAAAGACAACACAGTATAAATTTTGGAACAATAAATAAAACAAACGTCAGATCTACTGATCCATCTCGATATTCTGATAGAGAGATTAAAAAAACTTTGACAGAAGATTCTCACGTATTGGATGCAAACGACCGGATAATTAAAAAGAAAAATAACCAAGAAATTAAAATAACTGACGAAGAAGACAACGCAGCTGAAATTAGTTACAAACGGCTTGAAGTGAATCCATATATAAAACGTTTTCCAAATGATTTCGGTTTTGGTATTTTAGAAGGAAAGCAAATTGACAAAGGCGCTCACTTAGATATGAAACATTATCCAAATGAACGTGAAAATAAACTTAAAAATAAATCCGATGGCATTACTAGAAACGGTGATACAATATTTACCATTACAAATAAAACTTTGATCAAAATAGGAATCGCAACTGAAATACACGGAGATGAGCCAAAAATCGAACAAAAATTAGACAACAATTTTGACTCAAACGTTAAACGTGAAGATGTAAACTTGAGTGGTGATACAAAAACAAACACAGCAGAGGTCATATGGAAGTTAATGAAAATCGTAACAGATAACATATCTACAAACACGAGGCGTAGTTTTCGAAGCAAAATCAGGTTTTTGGAAGATCTTAAGAACAATATAATGGCGAATATTGGTAAGAACATATAATCGACCACTGTTCGAATTGTTAACTATTTATACAATTATAACTTCAAAATTAGAAGGTTGTTATTAAGAAATATTATAGACAGCTTAGTAAGTATGTTATTTTGGATAGCCGAGCGGGTGGAACAGACATGGCCGGATGACGTGAAAAACGGGGGAGCGAGACGAAGGCGTGCCGAGGCGGCGCGCGGACACGTCGAGTTCCCCTCGTCGGAGAGCTCGCTCATGACCATATCTTTCCTGACCTTCGCCGTCTTCCTCATCAAACTAGTTTTGGTAAGTCGTCTGAGTTCACTATTCCAGCGACAATTGAGAAGTGTTATTTAAATATTACACCCACGTGAATTAACCATATAACGCGTTCATTTCGATTCAGAAAACGTACACCTGACGTTTACAAGTATCACCAGTACCCGAAATAACACAAATTTAATCATTTTCATGTTGACCTTGTTTTATGTTTGTAGGAGTCAATTTTATTACTTCTATCAAATAAAGATATCGCAATAGCTGCAGAAAACCAATCAAAACTTTCTTTACTATACATATATAGATAATATTATTACTAACTTGTATATTTAGTCACTTTATGTTAATAATTTTATTAAATAACTTTTATTTTAAATCGTCCTAGATAATAACCCATTGTATAAGTTATTTACCAATACGCGAAGTATCATCGAATAAAATTGTTAAAAAAATGAAAATTGTCAAATCTATTTAACGTATTATTCGGCCCACTTTAATCTTTACTAGTGGCCCATCCTGACTTCGTTACATGTACAATTGATATAATTATAACCGATGTACCTTTAGAATGGTAAAAGAATTTTTCAAACAGATGCCGTGATTCCGAAGACTACCTTCCGCATTCGTACAAACTCACTAAATTTGCACTGTCTCATTAAAATATTATACTATCCATATAAGTAATCAGCTTTGATTATTTCCTGATTTCATCCAAATGAAAGAGTTTAGTTACGATTCAATTGGAATGTTATAGACTAATCGTAATATTCCATTTTAAGTCGCAAGTGGCCTCCGGTCCACCCGTCCACCTATCGACGAGTATCTACCTCCTGTGCAGGTGGTCCATCCACACGCCGGTGAAATACTGAAGATGCAGTGACATGAGGTCCCTGCTATGGACCCGTCCACCTTGATCTCGATTCTCTCTTCACCTAGCCATTCTTATTCTAAAAAAATATCCGATAAACATTTACAGAGTGTAACCTTCGGTAGCGGGCTCTTGTATTCCGGTACATGCTCGTCTGCTCTTTCCTTGGTTGTTACTAATAACATAATTAAACCTAAATTATAATTTTTATGTAACGTCTTACCTATCTATACATATAATATAATTGTAACTGATCGCTTTCTGTACGTCAAGGACGTACGAGAAAAACTATTATCGGGGACCTTTATAGACGATAGAATTATAGTCTATTTGTCTGTGCGCTCATGCGCGATAATCTCAGAAACGGCTTAAACGATTTCGTTATGGTTTTCACTTATGTATTGCATGTAAGCATCACTTAATATTTAAAGATAGTTTCATTTCAATCCATCCATAAATAAAATAGTTATAAATTAATATATTTCTAATACATACAACGCTAAGAACCAATCCTAAATGAATGCAGGTGATATTTGTAAACGTAAGGCGTAGTTTTGTTGAAGCGATGTCGATTTGCTAGTACACAAATATAAATAGTTATCGTATACTTTTTTTGTAATTGAAGTAATGGCGACTGTGATGATGATGATAATGAAATTTTAATTTTATTATTTTAAAGTGGTTTTAAATATATAAATTTGTATATTTACAATAATACGTACATTCAAAAGACGTTAAAAACACGTTGCAAATCGTTTATTTGTCCTTGACCATAACGCGTTCCTATCCGTGTTCCAGCAAGTGATCCACACGTACAAGAACAAGACGATGATGGTGACGCCGGCGGTGGNNNNCGTCGGCCGAACCGCCGCTGCTGCATCCTTCGGGTACCAGAGTCATGCCTAATTTTGTAATTTTATTTTTGTAAATTTGAGTAAATATTTTTAAGTAATTTCAGTACGATAGTTAATGCATCTGCTCTTCACCTATTTAATACAAAATGGCTGTTTTTTTTTATATGATACTTAATATTTTTGAATCCTCTATTTTGAAGATATAAATTCGTTTAGGAATGTTCCTATTTTACGATATTTGTTTTATTACGAGTATTATCGGAAATACAACATGAATAATATAAATTTAAAATAAATATCATATTTAAAAAATAAATGAAAAACAGGGCAGGTGGTTTAATTTTTTATTTCATTCTTTACTTTGGTTTTACATAACTTATTATTTAAATGCTGCGAAGAAAGAATAATGTTTTACTGATACTTAGCGCCACCCACAAGGATCATGACATGGGCCCAACAAGCTTGCTTGCTTGAAAATGGCATTTTACCTTGATAAATTATTTTATTAGTATGTAAATGTAATGTTTGTTTATGGGTACTAAATCAGAACTTGAAGACGGAGGAGAGTTAAACTGCTATGTCACTTGGTCAATAGATTGAGATGCAGCTGTAACACTTAAAACTTGTTACTGTTGCCAGAGACATGAACCTTGCTTTGAGTCGAAGACACATTATTTGCAATAATACATTTAACTATTCTGTAGCTATTATGGCACAGTTAATCTATAGAAATAGTTATCTATAAAAAGATATGTAATTATTAAAACAATTATAAATTCTATTCCATTCTATATTAAACATTTACCTTGTTAACTACAAAAATATAATACTATGATAGTAACTGAATATTCCAATATAGTCTTTACAATTAACACAATTTCAGACAACAAAGCTTTTGATCATGTTAGCAGGCTGCCATTCCCATTTATCATAACATGCTCCTGTGCTGCTATCTATGTTTTAATAAACGGAACTTACAAGATACAATTTCAGCCATTATACATAGTATTCTTTGTCTTGTAGTTACAGTACACTAAAGAAGCTCACTTCGTATCTGCAATATTGAGCATCTACAGATGATGCAGAATTTTAGGTGTCCAACTACTCTCTGATGCTGTTGCATGCTGCTAGCCGAATTTGCATGAAACGGTTTTCACTCCCAAATCACGAGGAATTGACAGGGTTTCAAAATAACACCAGTATGTGGAATATAAGTATGAGATCAATAAATCCATTAAAGTAGCCTAGTCAGGTTAAGTCAGAAGTCCAGAAGAGCCACAAACCATTGTAAATATTAAATATTCACGTAGAATCATGCGACATTATAAGAACAGTAAACAGAAACATCGCAGTCTAATTAAGTACCAGAGATTGACAACAGAACAGCAGTCAACTAGTCAGCTACCGCTTGACATTACGAAAACGGACCAAATTTGTTCTAATAATCCTTTACCAGATGACTCGTCAAGAAATAGTTTACTATTTACATAAAAAAAACTTTTTTGATCCTGGGGGTCCAATAATATTTTGAATTTCTTAACATAGGTAAAGCACAAGGTTTTGGTTTTGTGATGCAATTGCCGTAGTGCTTGGATTATTTCCCCGTTTTCTGTGTCCCCTCTGAAAAGGATTCTGTTCATTTCTGGTCCCATCGTCTTGTTCGTTCGTTGTAGGTATCGCATAGTACATTTTCATCGACGTCATTATTGCGTCTATCCATTCGTGGGATAGGCTCGATTCGTGCTGGCTCTTGTGTTTGCAATAGATTATTTTTCCTTTCGACACTTGAAGGTGTACTCGGTGCGTGTTTGTTAGTTGCAAGTCCAAGCTTATGAGTGACGCATTTTGCCACCTCGTAATCACTTGGGGTGAGAATGTTTTTAAATGTTATATGATTATCGCCGGCAGTAATGTACTCTAGAAGACACTGAATGCACGCAATTGCTCTACATTTGTATTGGTGGGATCTGATATCCTTACCAAGTTTTGAATTATGGCCCCAGTTTCTGGATGTGCTGATGTAAATTATATGATAATGTTTTCTTCGCGTTCCTGTATGTGAAGCGATGACTTTCCAAGGAGAGCATTTATTTCTGTTGGTGTTATATACTCTCTTATCAATTGTGCAATCCCAACCCTCGGTGCTATTGGCTTGACTGGCGCCATCGTTGTGTGTGTTTTCCTCGAATTCTTCGATGTCGTCGGTGTAGTCGATGAATCGTTCGTAGTCTTTTTTTTACGTGGGGAAACCCTCATGGGTTCCTCTCAGTAGCGGGGAATTGAGAATTAGCGTAGGGAGAGCACGGGGAATGACATATTATTAATTGGAGAGTTTCGGGGAATGCAGACCAATTTTTTGGTAAGCTAAAACTACGTTAGTATACTGTCATCCATGGCTAAAACTATTTAATGTCAGGTAATACCATAGATGACAGTATACTAACGTAGGTAATACAACTAAATAAATACGTTCAGACCATAGAGTTACATAATAGAGGAACACAGTGTGCGAATGAGATTTCGAGCTTTAAGGAAAATCCTACTTGCGAGAAAGAGATGCAAGAAAATTTACCGTATGAATGTTTTCAAACTATTTACTCTCCATTACTCTCCTGTCAAAATATTGCTATTTGTTATTTTATGAATTTCACTTTAATCTTTCTATATTTTATCAGACTAAAAATAGTAAACCTAATGGTGTCGTGTTCAGTATTAAATTGTTGGGTTACTTATAACAATAACCCAAACATAGAGGCAATACACAGGTAAGTACTGATATTGCAATACTACTTTCACGATGCTTATTTCCATAGAAGTTTATCTTAAAATTATATAAATTAAGATTAATAACATGCAGTAAATACTCCATTTTATGAATAATAATTTATTTTTCATAATTATGTGTAAGATAAAAAGATATTGTGTACGTGAAATGATACCGTTTCGTATAGGGCTTGCACGAAATCTATCGATAAGTGGACAATTTTTAAATAGGTAGAAATAAATATATTTTTTTTACCTAGATTTGTTCATATTTTACCTTTTTAGTTTCGGTTACTGCTTGTAAACACATTGGACAGAAAGTAGATAGATTGATATATAGGTGCATCTTTGGCTTTTGAACAGCTCCTTAAATTGATAAAATTTGTCGAATTTTATATTTGTTATTATTATGATATGACAATAAACGGCGAATGTGACTTCATATTTATTGACAAATTTTTCTTTAAGGTTTTCTGTAAATGCAGTTCAAAAAGAAAAATGTATTCGAATGTCAAACCAGATAGGTAGGGTTCCTCATAAAGTTTACAGTGGACATTTTAAGGGCAACTATTTTGTTCTACGAAATCACTGACATGTAAATGAAGAATCTATACCTTCAAAATTTTTTGGTTATTTCCTTTCTGAGGGCAATAAGTTATATCGATTTTCATCAAAGAATTAATTAAAACTAATAAGCATTATTATTATTGTTTTCTTAGTACCATGTAATCACGTTTTGTTTTATCCTGTCAAATATCAAATATCCTGTCAAATCAAAACTTAACCTGTTTAGAAGAAGCGAAGTAAAGAGAAGTTACTAGGATTAGCATGGTGTTATTAATTAACATGTAATAAGAATTAAGAGAACTGAGCTGAGTGTTCCTCTATTATGTAACTCTATGGTTCAGACATGGTAGATACAGCTCGACACTACTAATATCATGATGAATGGCAACTCCACTCAAAGGTCTGCTCAGCTGCCATTTGAACACGATTTTGTATTTTCTACACCATCATTAATTCATTGTTATGGTTATCGATTTTTCAATTGGTATGTACAATTGAAATTTTCAATAAAATTATAGAAAAGTGGTAATAACAACAAGTAATATAAAAAAAATTAAAGTAAATTCCTACGTGGTCCACATAGAAAATCTTTGTTTCAGTTACTTTTTATTAAATAATTACATTAAAACAAATATTGGATAAAACATATTTATTCCACAAATATTATATCGGATAATGAATCAAGAGAAGCAAGGAATTTCGGGGAATTGCACTGACGTGACGCGGGGAGCCAAGTAATTTATATTGGCAACACTGCTTGAATGTGTTGTGTGTGGGTGAACGTAGTACTGTATTATCTGTAGTTTGTATTTTGTTCTCTATGTTAACAGCTTATAATTCCAGAGTACGGTACATTTATATACATTAGGATAGCTTCGTAATAAAGTATCTATCGGTACCTGTTTTCGTTTATCCGCAATGCAGTTGCGCAGCTTCGGTTGCGTGAACTTACGAATGCAGCAAGGGTTCGACTGAATAGAATCGTGCTTTTTGTTTCGACCGGCTTCGCGTGACAGTTTTTTGTTTGTATATTATTCTTTATAACAACTACAATGACTTCCAATATTGACGAAAATATGCCTATCGAACATCCGCGAGGCATAGAATTGCCATTCACTCCAAAGGAGCTTTCAGTTAGATATATTGATTTGGTACGCCCGGAGGATCTCGCAAGTAAGTGACGGCAACCATTTTGTAAAATCTCATCTCAAGTTTTAATTTATATCACGAATTGTTTTAATGATAAGTTGTCCAAAAACAATAGCGAAAAAGAGGGTGGAGTACCTGCAAATTCCACCTACATTAATCCTTTAAAGCTATTAAAGTGCTCTTGATCTATTTCTGTAAAAATCTGTCTAAAGTATAGTTAGACAAAATTAAATAGGCACCCAAGGTAACTAGTAACATCTTTAAACCCTAGAACCCCACACTATCTGGCACTCAGTTTTTTATTTTTACACTAAATAAGTCAATGCTTGACAACAATCCCACCTGATTATTAATGGTGTTGGAGTTAAATGTTTACATGTAAATACTTTTCTTCCAAATGTTGTTTACCTTCTTTCAGATGAGTATGATTTCCGAAATGTGTGTCGTCTCTGTGCCACTAAAGTGCCGAGGGTCATCAAGCTGTTCAATCCTACGGACGAGAAATATAACTTACTCTACATAATACATAAATATCTTCCTATAAAGGTATCTACTTTCATTAGAAATGTGTGAATGTGGGTTGTTCCTCTTTTGTCTTAAAGATCTTTATATACAAACACTTCTGTGTAAGTGAAAATTGCATAATGGTTAAAAATAGATGAGAACAAACTAACAAAAATTTAATATAACTTATTAATGGCTATATTGATATCAATTAGGAACACTGCAAAATAAATAATAAAATGGCATACTCTCACCTCCACACTAGGATTCCTTGTGTTGCGGGTGGCATGGTTTTACAATCACAAGCAATGACATGTATACATTGCTCATAACATTTATACATTTAAGTCTGCCCTGACAGAGAATAAAAAATATTAAAACATTTACACACTTACACCCCCGCACTAGGATTCCCTGTGTTGCAGGTGGCTTGGACATACACAAATATGGCATCATCACAAACACCCATGACCTGAGAACAAACTTTTTTTTATTAATTAAATTTGGACTCCACAGACTTTTCGTCCGTGCCTTTTTTAGGGTTTTCTTAAATTTTTTGGTTATTTATTCATGCTCCGACGCGAACCCTCGTTGACACCATGCTACTTGTGCGCAGGTTTCACCGTTCAGCTTTACCTGCGAGCGAGTGGTTACCTAAGCGAGGGTTTTACACTTTGGGATTACTTAAAACTACCAGATCTCTATTACTATGTTGTTTATAAACTACACTCGGGAGCAAAAAAAATCGACTCAGACATCTTACTCATATTCAAATATGTCTAGCTCAAGCTATATTGACCCAAGGTTCCATTCGTTTTAAAATCTTAAAGTTTTAGGGGTCAGCTTTAGAATTACATCTAATATGGTAGCGATATCCTTTGGACTAATCAACAAGGCATTGTGATTGGTGCACAACGATTTTGACCTTGTTGACACCCATAGTCATTATCTGTCTAATTAAGCGTATAAAAGGTCACCTACCTGTCAAACCCTTATCAATAATGGCTGTCAGTAAGTGGATAGTCAGAAGACGACTCAAGGGAGCAAACTTGACTCCAAAAAGGCTCGCTAATGGTCCAAAACTGACACCAGCTCACCGTGCAGCACGCCTCCGTTTCGCAAGGGAACACGTAAATTGGTAATGCGACCAAGCGCGCTCTGTTTTATTCTCCGATGAAAGCAGAGTATGCTTGCACGGTAATGACAGACGAATACAAGTATACCGGAGACCAGGAGAACGATTCGCCCAATGCTGCATTAAGGAAAAAGTTGGTTTTGGAGGAGGTCCATGCATGGTGTGGGGACGAATTTCAACAGACGCAAATACTGAATTGGTTTTTATTGTAACTGGCTCCCGAGCTGGTTTAACTGCGGACCGGTACATC
Source organism: Megathymus violae (assembly GCA_003671415.1). Taxonomy (NCBI): domain Eukaryota; kingdom Metazoa; phylum Arthropoda; class Insecta; order Lepidoptera; family Hesperiidae; genus Megathymus; species Megathymus violae. The sequence goes on along the minus strand of PDGT01000029.1, from coordinate 3,600,211 downwards.
AGAGAAATCCTTGAGGACCATGTCATCCCTTATGTCGGTTTTATTGGGGATTCCTTCGTCCTAATGCAGGATAATGCCCGTCCCCACTCTGCGGCTTCCGTACGTCAATATATGCAGGCTGTCCAAATTCGTTGTATGGACTGTCCAGCACGTAGTCCGGACTTGAATCCGATAGAGCATTTATGGGACAAACTAAAAAGGAGGATTCGAGGTAGAAATCCCTCACCAGCTACGCGTGCGGAACTAACCGAAGTGTAAAAGGAGGAGTGGGATGCAGGATATCATGAAAAACCTTCTTGCGTCCATGAAAAACCGATTAGAGGCAGTAATTAAG
>PDGT01000029.1:3555261-3599865 GCA_003671415.1 Megathymus violae | reverse complement strand
GGCAATACTAAGTATTGACAATTTTCTTTTTATTTCAATTGCAACATGTGTTGTGTAATTTCAACTTTTCTTTTAAATTTATTTCAGTTATTTGCAATTGTTTGTTCCTATAAACTTCATCTTATGATTTTTTATGTTAAATAAGGGTTAAGTTTAAAGAATTTAAGCTCACATAACAGCTAAAACCTGTGACTAAGAGTTTTAAAACGAATCGCGGACCTAGGGTTAATATAGCTTGAGCTAGAGATATCTGAATGCGAGTAAGAGGTCTGAGTCGATTTTTTTGCTCCCGAGTGTATGTTAATATATACTTTAAATCTAGTAGACTAATTGTTATCCTTCACGGAGGCCACTAACGCCTTCAAGTATTTAGCGTGGTCTAATCCTTTTGGGTTCCTGTTTCTGATTGTTATTGAGACGTTGTAGTCCTCCAGCCTCTCGTTGGTGGCACTCATAGCTCTATGGATGAACTGGGCTATGGCGTCATTGCTGCAGTCGGTGTAGTATGTGCAGCTGATGGAATGACGCGATATTGCCACGACAGCGTGGGGGACGCTGTTGTGCAGTTGTGAGTACTGTGCTGACGTGCGCACGATGACTACTGTTTCATACGTGAGTCCCTGCGCCTCATGTATGGTTAGCATCCTTGATCCGTCTCCGTTGCCGAAGCCCTCGCTCTTCAAGCTCTCTTTTTCAGCTTGGATGTGCACCAAGTAAAGAGTTTTCTCGAGTTTTTCTCTTATCTGTCACATAAATGTCTGCCCCGGCCGGGACCCCTTGTTCGGCAGGCGGTGACACTGGCAACTGGGCTACGGGGTCGTCATTGTTATGTACTAATCACGTATCCATCAGTGCTAGTCAATCTGCACTAACGCTGGATACTCGCACAGGTGCAGTATCACTCGGGTAAAGCGACTGATACGAATTAGAGCGGTCGTAAAGTGCGACACCGCTACAGTTGTTAACCGACAGTGGTGCGTCTGTGCAGGTGAGGAAGTCGGAGGCCATGCCGCAGGGCGTCTGCGAACAGTGCGCGAGCACGTTGCTCTCGTGGCACGAACTGGTGCGCAGCGCTCGCATCGCCGACTACATGATCCGCTGTCGCTTCCGCACGCCTCTGTCGCTGCCCGTGAGTCACTCTCATAACGTTATCACCTACGCAATCACTCATTGCTTGAATTTAGAAAAATGTACCAATTTCGTTGTTCTTAAACTAATATATTCAATTGTTTTACCAATTAACGAATTTCAGCACTGTACGCACATTTTCAATTAAAGTCTGTGTCTGCGTAATAAGTGATTTGACGTGGCGCATGTCACAATTAAATATTAAGTTATGGATGACAGGTTTGTTCGTAAATATATGGGATACGAAGCAGCGCCACCATGTAGGATCACTATCGCTCTCGGTACACCGACGGGTTCGCATGCGGAAGCGATTTTCTGCAAAACACCTGCGGAACGTTAGTACATTGCACTTTTTTCGCAATTAAATATCATTGCAGCGTTCGTGGACTGCGAGTTTAGACGTCCGAGTCATCGCTTTCAGATTCTGAAGAGGAAGAATTATTGTTGTTGGCGTCTTTATTAAGGAGAAAGCGTAGAATCTGGGTGCATGGACTAAATCAGAAACTAATGAAACTTGGAGTAATTAAACTACGCTTAGGACTTCAATCACATGAAAATCGTTTCTGTACCATCTGACCCTGTTTTTAGTGAATTTTACGCTATGCCGTCTCTTTTTTTTACATATTATTCAATTTTTTTTTTAATATCTTCTATATTATTGGCATCCATTATACGAAAATCTCTCCACCCAGAACACCCGATAACGCTTTGCGAAACGAAATACTACTAGCGAAATGATACACATATACAGTGGAACGGCCATTTCGATCTGCGAAACAGTATCGACAAGGACACAACTATATCATCTCGCTAATATGAGAGTGAGATATAGCATATGCGAAACGCTGCCATACAATTTACAACTTTTTCGTTATTTCGCTACCGCATACGAACGCGTCGATGTATTAAAGGCGTAAGGAACTATTTTATTGTTAACTTTGTTTGTATTTATTGTTTAGAGATCGGTTTATAACAAACTCAATACCTCTTTACATAGTACTTAATCCTTAACAGAACTTCAATACTTGCTTTTATTTCATATTGTATTTATACCCAAATTGGTTTACCGGGATGAAGTATCATCCTAGATATGATATGAAAAGACACCTAGACTAACTAAGCAATGAGGATATAAAATTTGTTGTATAGCTACGGACACAGCTGTATGACCTGCCTGATATCAGATATAAGTGGAGAGTACTGGCTGACCGAGTCATTGTACTGACGAGTACATTTCAAATGACAAGACGGTTTCTGACCAGTTGTGACCTAGGTGCAGCCGGGTGGGGCTCATTGTAGGTAAAGTCAAACGTTTAACTCTGTTATACAACAATTGTATCGTAAGCCATCAGAATATTAACTAGCGGCTCAAACCGCACTGTATTTTATGTATGTACGAGTATCCAACTTTTGTTGCAGATACCGACACCGAAGCCCAGCGATACCTTCGGCACTGAGGTCACTAAAAATGGAGTGAAGTAAGTATTCGGGCTCTAAATATTACGTAGATGCGTTTTTGAGTTCGTGGATAGGAGCGATTGGATTCTAGTGTTGGATTAGCTTGACTCTTACATACTCGGTGACTCTTTATTTTTTTTTGGCGTAAATTGCTGACCAAAGTATCAGTTTAAAGTTTTACCTTATAGAGTGTGAGGAAAGTTGACCGCGCAGTCCTTAAAATTCCTTACTAAATTAGGAAAACCTGTGACAACCATAAGTGTGCATGCGTTTTTGGACCTCTGTAGTGAAGACAAGGATAACGCATTGATGCGTATCGTTATTACAAATGTACCTTGGTATCATCGTGAGACTGAATCTATGTAGCGTTAAAGCCACACCACTGCCTAAGAATCTCGATCGTGTCGCAGCCGGCGGACTAGTTCACGGTACCAATTTTTTTGTACTCTGAAGCAATACTGCTAATTGATTATAAGGAAAAAGGCATTTCTGTAGCGGGGATTATTATTATTACGCATCAAACAAACAAAAATTAGAAGAGCAATAAAAATGAAATAGTCAAAAAATGTCCAGCACTTGTATCACAATGCCCCTGTTCAATAAAACTGGTATTGTATTGGCTGCCTTGAATACTACGGACTTTGATATTACGAAGTATTCACCCAGTGCGACGTCAGACTCCCATCTTGATGAGTGATTAAGAATTTAACTATGCGTTTGCATGGTATTTCTTCAAGTAAAATATATATATTTTCTTACGAAATAATGCACTCGGTGCTTCCCGATCTTGTTTCGTTTACATACCCCTTAATAAAACGTTTCTCTTAAAGTCTAGCACCCTAGTAGGGTATTAGTTATAAGTTTGTTTTTAAACTACACATTGTAGACATAATACATTATCCTACTGTTTTGACTTAGTATTTCCGCCATTACAAATAAAATTTTCACGTACCCCCAGTGGGACCCCGCGTACCTCCAGGGGTACGAGTACCACATTTTGGGAATCACTCCACTAGGTAATGGATAAATGTGAAAATGTATTATTATAGCACTAAAAAAAGAATAGTATTTTTATTGTTCTTTTATTCCCGATTCCGCGAACTTAAAAACGCTCCCTTTTAAGTATTATGAAAGCTTTGATATATGATTGAATCGCCAGCAGCCTCTATACAATTACAGATTTGAGTCGCCGGCTATGTTGACCTCTGTATTAAAAAATATATTGGCTACTTACTTCCGCGCGTTGAATATTGAAACAGAAAATGCGGACTTTGAGTACGTTTGTCAAAAATGTCACGCAACGTCCGTTGGAAACAGAATTGAACATTTAACCGAACATCTAACGACGAGACATGAATCTGCCGTGGTCAGCGAACGATCAATAGAGGATTTTATTAAAAGTAATATAACTTTCGAGGAGAACTTAATAATTGATGAATCTGTCGATGGCGACACAGAAAGTGTCCAACATAAAAATGAAGTATCCCCACTGGACTTCAACTGTCCATATTGCGAAAGTGTGTTTTCCTCTGCGACAAGACTGTTTTGCCATCTCGGCAAGCACGTGAACGTTAGCATCGACGAAGGAGTGCCGTGCTGCGACGTCGTCTACCGCGACAAGAATTCTCTTACAGCGCATCTACGGGAACGACACGTACGACCCACGTTTAACAGTGCAGTATGTCGAACGTGCGGATTCTCCGCTGAGGGAGTCGTAGGATTACGGGCGCACATTAACCAATTCCATGTTGATGTGACGACGATAACGGCAGATCGAGATAAAAGAAAAAAAACAAACTGTCAGAAGTACATCAACGTCGAATGCCCGAAGTGCAATAAGATATTCTCGAATAAGTACAACATGTTGGTCCACTTGAAGAGTCACGGCGCTAAGCCGAGAAAATTTACGTGTGAGATTTGCAATAAGACCTATAAGAGTCGGGGGAGCCTGACGCATCATTGGAAGGTGGTGCATGAGGGCGAACTGCGACATGTGTGCGCGTTGTGCGGTGAAGGATTCCCTTCGCGGCTGGCGCGAGACGTGCATGCACGCCTGCATACAGGACACAAACCTTACTCCTGCCAATACTGCGGAAAGTCTTACAGAGCTAAAAATACTCTAAACAGGCACATAGAAATGCATCTTGATGTCAGGAAATACGCATGCCACCTTTGCCCAAAGAAATTTAGGAAAAGTACACATTTGAAATATCATTTGACCACGCACGAAAAGAAGAAAGGGAGTAACGGCGGTTGTTTGTTGCAGATTAATGCATCAAGTCAGCCATCGAAGGTCTGAGTTGATGGGGAACAAAAATGCAGCAGATTTTAAGGATCATAACATGGGCGACAGCGATTTATATCATCTCGACGATACACTCGACGTGTCCGACCGGATTGACTACAATGCCGAACCAGAACGGTGTAGCGATCCAGATTCGATTTCGGAAGACGACATACCGCTATTAGACATCGCTACTAAAAAATCGGCAGAACTTTACGATAGATTTTACGTAGCACTAGTAAATTTCAGAAACCACCTTGCGAACGAGCACAAGCCGCAAGAATGCAAGTACCCAGATTTCACGGATTCAAATAATTCCAACGACGAAGATGACGGTCACGAAATTAACGAACCGGACGTGAACAGCTACGACGACCTCACACAGAGCAATATGAGAAAGGATAGAATGGACGAGGAGACTCGGCTCGAGCTCAGCGAAGTGCGCACTAAGATAGACGGGAAGGTATTCTACACCTGCAAGGCTTGTGGGAAGAATCTGAGCTCGTCGCACACGTACTTGTTCCACAAGCGGATCCACACGGGTGAGAGGCCGTGCGTGTGTCACGTATGCGGCAAGCAGTTCCGTGCGCCCAGCGGGTTGCAACGCCACCTCACCGAAACACACGAGCGACTGCGTCGGTACTCGTGCAACCTATGCCCTAAAACCTTCGTCAACCTGCAGAATATGAAGCAGCATTTGCGAATACATACCGGGGAGAGACCGTTCGAGTGCTCCCAGTGTGGCAAACGGTTTACGCAGAGTGGCAGTCTACACGTACACGCGAAAACGCACAGCCAGCGGCTTCCTCACGAGTGCGCGGAGTGCGGCGCCAAGTTTAGGTTGCGCTCGGGGCTGGCACGCCATCGGCTGAAACACACAGGCGAGCGCCCGCACGCGTGTACGCATTGTGGAAAACGCTTTCGTCAGAGACACGAGCTTAACGCGCATGCGCTGTTCCACTCTGACCTGAAGCCGCATTCGTGTAGCATTTGCGGTGCAGCTTTCCGCCAGCGCAAGGCGCTTCGGCACCACTGCAAGCGCGCGCACGAGAGCGACGCCACCAACACCGCCACCACCACCGAGATAGCACAACAGCTCACTTACAATAATGTGCCCTACTACAAAATAATGCCTTAACCAGAAATATTATAAACATAATTAAATATTTTTATGTAATATAACGTTATACTGGTTAAAATTTTTGTTTTATTTACCTATTACCGGCTTAAAATATACTTTGATATAAATAAGGCTAGTTACTTGTGTGGGAGACTTACGAGGAGCGACAGGAAATTTACATTTGTATTTTTTTATATTTCAGTATAATCGCCCCTAATGAGATGCACTTATCACAGCGCCATTATAAGGCTACTAAACCGTTGAAATAATACTTTTTACTTCCCTTTTCAAAATGGCTGCCTGAGGCCGTTTTTATCTTACTGTCGTCGTCAGATAATCTTCGACTCCATTTTTTTTTTTTTAATTTTGAGAAATAAGTAAGTCAATGTCACTGGAGTCTAGGTCTGATCTATTCTATAGTATTAGTAAAGGATTATGAATTAGAATGTTTAGATTACTAAAAAAAAACAATATCAGTTACGAGATGAGCTGCTTAATACCTAAGGCCGCCCCTCGCAAATAATATGTTGTCATACATGCATTCCCAGGAACTGGATCTTTAAATCATTGGTCGATACCAAGTATACAATATTTTAAAGATATAAATGTGAGCTCGTCAAATGTTTAACGATTTCAAAATGCAGTCATTGAGCCGTTTTCTGCTTATTAAATAAATAAAACGTTTACACACTCACAGTTTTAGAACACGGTTGACAAGCCCCGTGCAACATTTGGCGTCGCATCTCGACAGAACACACGACACGCTTCTGCCACACTTAATCACCGCCAGCGAGTGACGTGTTACGTGTGAGTGTGTGTAACGATACCGACCAATGCCCATGATTCATAAAAGTCCGAGATTTCTACGCAACGCAAAAGTCCTCTACCAGCTCGGTAGTCACGTCGTTAGCTCGGCGATTACAAGTGACAACGTAAAAGGAATAGCAAATAGGGAAACAGTCAATCAATAAAAAGACCTTGTATGTTAGTACAATTTATTATAAATGGCGCGCTGAATTCGTACAATATTTCGATTTAATCTACACCAATAATAAAACTAGGAGTGACGGGGTCGACTCTGTACATGGAATATTTTTTGGAAATTTTAATGTTCGTATACCATGTTATCGATATAGAATATATACACACACATATACATATATTTGAATGATACTTGACATATTAGGACATGTTATGAAAGGCGTAAGTAAAATTCTATTAAAAATGTCATTAAATTTCATTGATGTGGGACACTTTTTTTGCCTGGGAAATGGATCTGTTCTCTCTCTCTCTCTATTCGTCGAAAGTCGTAGCTCCAGAATTCTCTCCCTATTTTATATTCTATACTTAATAGTACAGTGTCTGTGACATGCATGACAGGGTGCTACGCCCCTCATTTAATCTTAAGGCTTAAATTGGTATTTATCAATTTTCTCTCACGGTCCAGACTACTGCTCTGGAACAACCTACCCGTGTAAACATTAGGAAAGCACCAAACATCCAGTCCTTCAAATCGCAAGTACTTGAAGCCTTTTTACCAGGCCAACCGCGATTGAAGCATGAAAGAAATGCTTGCAAATTATTTTTATAGCAATATGTGTTTATTTATATGTATATATGAGTGGTATATAAATAAATATGGTTAGAATTTACGAATTATGTATGTATGTATGTATATATTAATTAGGGTTGTTTGCTACATCTACCGCAATTTTCCATCATACCAGGGTTGACTGGTAGAAAATGCCTCAATTCATTAAGTCCGCCTATTGTAATATTCTTTTTTTTTATTTTCCATAAAGGGCAAACAAAAAAACATTCTATTAAGAGGGCAGTAAATAATGTTGTGACTACTTGGCTACAGCTGTTACAATAAATTAATATATTCCTAATTTTAAAAAACTGGAAAAACACGTTCCTAAAACAATGTAGGTGCTATTTTAAACTAAACATATGCCTTAAGTTTTTTGAAACGAAGCAAAGGCGTGCTACAGATACCGGCAAACTTCTTGAGCATTAAACAAGGGAGTGGGGGAAAGTTTGCGCATCGTACACGTACGAGCAAATAAAGTGCCTAACTATTTTATTTAACTGTAGAATACTTTTTACGTTGATAACTTTTAAAAATAGTTAGTTTTAATTTTTGTAGATTGTTAGTGTATATCAGATATTATTGTGAGTTGTTAAATATAATTTTTACTACCTTCTAAAATATGATAACAAGAAATGAAAACCGGCCAAGTGCGATTCAAGCCATACCAGGAAAAAAATTAAAGAATATATTTATTTATGTATTTATTAAAAATACATCCCAGCCTATATATGCCCCACTGCTGGGCACAGGCCTCCTCTCAAAACAAGAGGGCTTGGGCCATAGTTTCCACGCGGGCCCCGTGCGGATTGGGAACTTCACACGCACCATTGAATTGCTTCGCCGGTTGGTGCAGGTTTCCTTACGATGTTTTCCTTCACCGCAAAGCTCGTGATAAATTTCAAATGTTATTAATAATGATTGTGTAAAAAATATTTAAATAATTTAATCATCATCTAAAAATATATTCCTTCCATTAGATCATTAGCAGAGCTAGTGCTTGGTCTAGGTTCAGAGGAGATGGAGTTATCATGATGCTCATCATCGTCACTCTTTTTCATCATCATCATCATCAGACTCACTATCATCGTCAGCATAAATAACGAATTGATCGGTAACTAATGCACGCCAGTGTACTTAGGAGGCAAAGGAACGTGGACGCAGCGCGGGACACAAACGTCAACTGATTTACCAATCACGCGATCGACAAGTCACTCTCCCGCCGCCGCGCACTACCAACCGCCGCCCCCCTCCCAGTGATACCTAAAAATCGCTTCTGCGCAGACAAAGACATTTGTTCAAGATGTTTGCCGGTATCTGTACTAGCATTTTAATAAATAAAATACAAGCTGACTCAGCTTTAAACGTCGTTGTCAGGCGAATTTTGCTACGTTCATTACATACAATAGCAAGTATATATCATCCAGTTCATTTTAAGCGAAATTTAACTCATACAGCTTAATGACACTAAATAAATAAATATCTAACTCCTTACCAGTTTTCATATATATTTTCATTTTTGCCAGTCCCAAAAAACCTCAGTGTTAAAAAATATTATTAAAAATATAAATTTAGATTTCCTTTAAATTTCACTTTGCAGTGAATGCCTAAATTCAGCATCGTCTCTCATTGAAATCGAGGAAGATCCAAAATGCTCGATCGAGAAGCATAAAACAATATGTGCCCAATCATCGAAGGATGAGTTTAAGGAGGCCGGGATCACCGAAAAGCCAAAAGTTGTCAGCAATGCCAACGGAAAACGATATGTGTCGTGCGACATGTGCAAGAAGATCTTGGTGACAAGCTCGTGGCGACGGCACTTGCGCGCGCACTGCGGCGATCGGCGCTACAGCTGCCACGCGTGTGGCATGGCCTTTGGCGACAGCGGGAACCTAGCAAGACACGCCCGCGCTCGACATGCGCGTCTTCGCCCTCATGTTTGTCCCGAATGTGGTCGCGCCTTCGCCCGTAAGACCCATCTGCAAGACCACATGCGTTCACACCGCGACGCTCGCGACTACGTCTGCGAAGTCTGTGGAAAAGCTTCCAAGTCTGCTGCAGCGCTTCGCATGCATGCAACGACTCACGCCACTCCTTACAGGTTTCAATGCATGGAATGTGGATCGAAATTCAAGCGAAACGGGGAGTTAAGGGCGCATATGACGATCCACACAGGTGAACGAGACCACCAGTGCGGGTGCGGTAGAGCCTTCCGGTTACGCAGCCAGCTTACCGTCCACGCCAGGACCCATGACGTGAACCCGAAGATCGACCAGTAACATATAGTAAGTTGCCGTATAGGACGTGCGTACTGACAAAACGTTTTTTTTCAGGTACGTAGACGTCGGCACTGATGTACCGGAGTTGCCCGTGCAACGCACCTGCAGCCGCTGCGCTCTGACGATGCCCGCCAAGCAGTACAATGCACACCTCGTCAGCCAACACAATGCAGCAATATTTCGCTGCGAAGAATGTCACTCATACCTAGACAAGGACGATCTCATTTTCCATATGGAACAACACGCCTTCGACCGTCTCTCGGAGGAGATGAAGGCTGAATATTATAAAAATGAGGAGACTATTCTGGCAGAAGAAGCGAGAATCGACGCACTGGCCCAGATCGAACTAGATAAACTTAGGGAATACTTCCGCCGAAAGGAGGAGGAGGAAGCCAGACAGCGCGTACAAGCGGAAATGCAGAAAAGCAAGTCGGATAACAATACGAACGGTCATGAATCGAAAGAAATTAAAAGAAAAGCCGAGAGAGCAAGTGACGGCACACAGTCGACAAAAAAGAACAACTCCAAACGTACGAGCGCCGAAGATTGTCCGGAACGAGATACCGAAATAGAAATTTCACCCCTGAAGCATAAGAAGGTCGAATCGAAGCGAATATCTGACGCAGCGTCCTCGCCGGCAAAGCGACAGAGGAAGATGAGAGCTCTCATCGCTAAAAGCGGATTGCGTGAAAAGCAGTCCTACTTCCGCGACGGTGGGAATGTCGGCGATGACGAGGTCAACAGTCCCAAGTCCTCCCCGAACACCAAAGCTATTGCGATCAAGGATGAATTCTCCAATAAGTCTCCCAAAACTTCCCGGACATGCCCCATCTGTAGCAAACAGTACCGCGCTTCCTCCAGCTACTTCTATCATATGAAGTACTTCCACAAGCGCAGCCGCGATCACGAGTGTCCCGTTTGTAAAAAGAAGTTCGGCACCAAAGCTAACCTGACGCAGCACGCAAGCATCCACACGGGCGCGTACAACCTTGAGTGCAAGAAGTGCGGCAAGCGGTTTAAGTCGAAGCCGAGCCTCTACATCCACGAGCAAAGTCACGACGGACCAAAGCGCTGGGCGTGCACACAATGCGGTCGCTCGTTCCGCTGGCGCACCCACCTGGCACGCCACGTGACGCGACATGCTGCTGAACGTGCGCATGTTTGTACCACATGCGGCCGCGGCTTCAGCGTGCGGTGCGATCTGCTGCGCCATGCACGCACTCACACTGCCGACGAGTACCACTGTACGACGTGCGGCCTAAAGTTTGCGCAGAAGCGCTACCTACAGGTGCACGTCGTTAAGAAGCACCCCGAGGTGTCGCCGTCGGAGCCGATGGTGACGCGCTCCTGATCCGCACGCGCCCTCCGAAGCGCGCGGGCACTGCGCAAGAGGAGCCGGATTGCGACCACAAGAAACATGGTAGGTTGATTCTTAAAGTTTTGTGCTCTCTGCTTTTTAACGAATAAGAAATGATATTGATAACTTATGCCTAATGTATTATCTGTGGTGACATTCGTTGGATAAGTATTAAATAGGGAAAACAAAATATTAGTAATATGCGTACACCTGTACATATATTAATTACATATCAAAATAATTCAACATGGTACACAAAATGTAGCAGTACTGAATTAGAGTGCGCGATGGGTGTCGAGCCACCGTTTTCTATATTATGTACTGGCAGTTATATATTTTTACTTATGATAGAAGTTGAGTATCGACGTATGGCCATATATCGGTAACACCGAGTGTATCGATTCGGTACATCGTCATCGATAACATAAAATTGTATTAAGTGGTAGCGACGAAGTGCCGCTGCGGACGTTAATCGGATGAGTGACCGCTGGGTACAAGTAACTCTTGAGCGCTTTCGTGTTTCGGAGGCCGCGTTAAGCGTTTCGGTCGTTATACTTGAACAGCGGTCGTCGGGCCATTGACTAGGAACGTGCACGTCGAGCCGGCCCGGCTGCGTCGTGCGGGTCACATTGTGTGTGTATGCTAATGGGTGGACCGGGACCTAATATAAGTGTAGTTTGTACGATGAAAATGGATGTTAAAACCTTACGATTATATAGTTAGTTAGTGTTATCTAGTTAGTGTATAGTATAGTATTTTAAAAACGGCACTGCCGTGCGATCTCGTGCACCCGTATGGACTATAGTGGTACGTTAGGATTAAATATGTCGGCGTGTTCCCCTCGGAGGTGTACCTTCGCGATTGCACCGTTGGAGCCGTCATCGGTGAGGACGATGACAGAGCGACATGAAATCTAATGCAGATTTATTCAAAAAAAAGCATACGTTATCGAGAACACGATCTTTGTACTGAAATTAGTAACCGAGGTTTAATGTACTCGTATCGAGTGCGTTCTTTGTAAGTTAGCGCCCCTCGTCGTCGTCCCCACCACCCGTCACCGTCAGGTGGGGACGCACGCGGCGCGGCCGACTCCGAACTGTCAGTTTGTAATATTCGTGTTTACGATGAGTACCTACTCGTAGTTAACATAATTACTGTACTGTAGTTTTGTATTAAAAAAAAAATGTAACTGAATCGATACTCATAGGTAGGATATTTGTTATTCTCGTATTATTTATATGTAGCATCGTCGACGGCGTGTGTGAGAGAGTGTGTGTACGTCAGACTAGTAACTGACAGACGAGTAAGTAAGATTGACTTCGATCGAATCTCGAATATCATAAAGCATTTAACAGCTTTTTAGTTTAGTGTTGTCACATCAACTAAATAACCTAATAAAGGATGGCAGGAGCTCGCCGCCATTGCCTCGTTGATTGGTTAAGCCGCGAAATTTAAGTCGTTCCCGAGATACATTTACGTGTGTGTGTGTGTGTGCGCACGCGTGTTACTACCAGTGTACATGAGGGTAGTTACGACCTTAATATTATATATCTTATATACTAGTATGTATGTAATTTTCTGTATACCGTAGGTACATAGACTGTAATACATTACAAGTAGTTCAACATACATTATCCGGGGAGTTATGGTATGTTGTGTATCGTGATTAAAATAAAACGTATTAATAAGCTTCATGTAAATAACTATAACATGTTTGCGCAATAAAAAAATGTACTCCTATTTAAGAGTGGTCATAACATGAAGTGGCCAGATGTTTATGCTGGTAAATAAGTCAGCTGATGGCATATGGCCACCGTCTACATGGGCACGACATGGTAACACTGGGGGTGGCACAGACGCTTTCTCAGCCAAAACAGCGGTGCCCCCGCTCGTTACCTGGCCACATCCAACACGAAAACCGGAACATGTTGAAAATGTTCGCGAATTATTCTATAATTAGCGCGACAGCCAGTCAGCCAGCCAGGTAAAGAACCTTACCACCATAGACAAATACTGTCGAGAGGCCAACGAATTCTGGTTGCTTCGAGCGATGGTCAGCAAGAGGGGCACCGCAAGGGGAGGCGGGAGGCCTCAAGGTGCCCGCTTGTCCCTCGGTGGCCTGCCACGGACGTACCTATACGTAACGTACCTGGCACCGTTTCATTACGTATCTTGTTTTTTTTTTTTAATGTAATCACAATGTTTAATATTATAAAACCACACAGTGCCCCAGGAGAGTATATCGTTTATCAGTGAACAAATTTAGATGTAACAGATTCAAAATAGGTGTTGACATTTCACGTGGCAGTAATTGTAACCTGTGTCAATAGTATGAAACAGTTTTGTACTGTTCAATACAAAAGCATGTTATAACTGAACTATATAACGAAACTGTATTTATCATACACTATTAACACTTTGGATACCTTTTCTAAAATAAAACATTTTCTGAGATTATATTGCTGTATTTATTTACATTTAATTAATAATTGTATTTAGCACTCCCCTTGCAGCGACTGCGGCGCTCAACAGAACACGATAAATTATATTCTGAAATGAATACATATTAACACAGTTGGAGGTGACTACATATTGTTGCATTGGTCCTTTCTTAAGAATTTCTTTAAAAAGATGGCCATACAGAGAATGCTATAGGCTATAATTAAATTATACAAGCCGACCAAGTCAACTAGACAAAAGGGTGGAACTCGACCTCTTCGTCCCCATCACCGCCTCGGTAGTGTTCAGCTCGGTACCCATTCGTTCGTTCGTGTTACACTCACTTTTTCTTTGTATTGTTAATATATTTGTTGCAGCTTTGTTTTTCTTTTTCAGTTTTCCTATTAACTTATTATTCAAATTAGTGAATTGAAATTTTTCAAATTATGGTATTTTTTTGATAGCAACGGCATGTTGAGCATGTATTCTATACATAGTAGATCAAATTGTTTTTTTTTTCGGTAAGAAAAGTTATTAGCGTTACGGCGTATTATAGAGTTACAGACCGTTAGCCGAATCGATTAAATGTTAATAAAATCACGAAGCTTAAAACATTATTTCTTTACTGTAGAATTACGAAAATTTTACACAATAATTTTGTTTTAGCTATGATATTGATATTATAATTAATATAAATGTTATTACGAAAACATCACTAGCCTTAAATATCCCGTATTTAAATTGTAATATGGTAAAAGTGCCAGCACTAAAGTTCATTTGACAGTTGACATATTAACTTCTCCGTGTCACACACCGCGGGTCGATCCGTCGAGCGCGACTGACAGATTTCAAAGCGTCATTTCAGCGCACTTATAACAGTGTTCGGAAACATTTTTATAATTGGCAGTGATTAATCCTGAATAAATATTAAATCAAAATGTCACTTTTTCTTTATCTCTTTACAGATATTATAGGTACTAAGTTGGGGTTAAACTCCACTCACCGTCCCGTATTACGTTGCACATTAAACTACGTGGTGTTCGGTCTCGTGTTCATTTACACTATATTTTATGAAGAAATTGATAAAACGTACAAATATATTCTATTTTCCTAATCAAATATGATGAGATTCTAATAATATTGGGAAGAAGGAAGAGAAAACTAAATATTCAATTTGAATGATTATATCATTGAAAATACCTTGGTACTTCGATTTGAATTTATTGTTAAATATAGCAGTGAACGCTTTAATTCGTGACTAGGTAGGTATTACACTAGCGGCCCGCCTCGATTTTATTCTGGATGAAACATGAACAACGGATGGTCAAATGGGAAATGATTTTTTCAAATAGGTGCAGCGGTTCGATGTTTACTCTATACATACACACAAACTCACAAAGTTAGCACTTTCATAATATTAGTATCGATTATACCTTCATACAAAAAAGATATGTAATTGAGAATGAAAAGTTCAATGATGTAGAGAAGTCCGTTAAGACACGACATTTGCAATATTATGAACACAATACTTTCGATCCTAAAATCAGCAGTACCCGGGAGTCGTGCAGTAGGCATTAGGGCCTTGGTATCGAGTACTATTTTAGTACAAACAAATCTACATGAAAGCTGTATCATTTCATCACTCATTCTGTACATATTGTTTGAATAAAAATCAACGCAAATTAGATTTATAAATTAACAGAAGAATAGTTCAAGTATACCATGCGTACTTCCAAAACGAATATTGTAAACAATGTCTCGTTCTACAATTGGCTTTACAGACATGCAATATGTTATTTGTTACTCAACACATTTCAACTGCGAATTCTAAAACAATAAAACATACGAACAGCAATATACAATGTCAGCTCGGGCGAGCGCCGACGAGTTAACTGGACCGCGACAAGATAACGATTGTAGCCGACGATAAATATCTTATATATACTAAGTTAACACTGCATATAAATCATATCTCTATTTGTAATGTTACTGGTTATATGACTTGTGCACGACCATATAAAATTACAGTATCACACAAACAAATCAGTTAATTTAACAAGTGATTAAATATAACTTACGTCTAAAACATTATAAAAAAATGTTAAATTAATACAACTTTTAGAGGCTTGTAACCCATTACGTACAAATTCATATTCAGAGTATTACCTTATTAGTTGGCTCCTACGGTGACACAATACATTTGTAACAATTGGGGCAGTACCGTATACCCATATGTGAATGACGAATTTTAATGCTTATAGCTAACAATAAATATAGGGAGTAGTTAACCTCAAGCATTTTTCATTATTCTACTTTCATCATCAACATTAGAACTAAGGGATTAAGGCGTATATGAGACCGAGCCACGATGACGCAATTAAGTTGCGCCGTCCATAAAATGAATACAGCTCTTGAAAGGGAACCACACCTATTGTATGCGTAGCGGTTAGTGGCGTCCCACAGTCGACCGCTAGTCACCGGTACAAAATGCGCAACATTGTCGTCTCGATATCACTCGGCAAACGATAATCGATGAAAATCGTGACACGAGTTAGTTTCCGAGCGAGTCGATAGGCGGCGTGGAGCGGCCGTTGTTCTCGTTGACGAGGCGCTGGCGCTCGCGGTACATGGACACCTGAATGTTCTCCAGCTGGTGGTAGCGGCACACCTTCAGCGTCGAGAACACCGCCAGCCCGACCCACGTCGCGAACGCGCCCCACGCCCCGAACTAGTCCAACAAACAAACGGTAACACCAAACGGTGAACAACATCGCATCAGGTGACCAGTTGTATTTTGATATGAACGGTGTCGATACAACGACACTTAATGGGCTTTTGATTACAGTCGGTATCCTTAAATCCGTTCACCGTAAAAGTACCAACATTACGATTCTGACTACAGATATAGAAGCACCATCAAATACAGTACAGTATGATAAAACAAATCTCCCAAATTATGAATAGTTTCGTGTGTTCATTTCTTAGTGGGTTTATTAACAGACAAATTTTGGAGAGGTTGTTACAATCAGCTGTCACTCACCTGAGCTGTGCCCAATTCTATGTAAAACCCATGGGTAGATATGTTGTCTTTCTTGTCTATGTCCTGACCAGTTGCATCTTCACAGCTGAAATATGATTCAATTATTACGAGCCAAGTGTTTATCACAGTAATAGTTTCATGACAATGAAAAGAAAATAGTAGAAACTACCATAGCCAATTTTACTTCTAATCTACATTTTAGCAATTTCACAAAACAATTGTTATTAATGTAATCCAAAGCTACATGGAAAAAAATTATCAAGATAATATGATAACAGTTAATATTAATATCCCTAAATGATAATGGCTACTGCAATATTATGATTCCATACCTGGGGAACCTCTCGACTATATTCTGACACCAGGTCATAAAGCCCAGTGTCACCATAACAGCAGCCGACACGGCCAGTCCACACAGTGTCACACAACCAACAGCTTCGATAAAAGCAGACAAGAATGAACTATCAAGCCCCTTGTACATGAACATTGATAACCTGAAATTATAAAAAAAAAAAATTTCTCAATATACACAACATGCTTGAATTCAAGTAATATTCATATTTTATAAAGTTACAAAGCTACTGCCGGACTTTGCTATAAGACTTCGGGTGTCTATAACTAATTTCAACAATACTATAAATCATCATCCCAATGTCAAATAGACATAAACCATTTTCGTATCTATTGATGCATCATTAAGAAGCACCGATTAACTCTAAGCCCTTTTGCCAAACTTCATAAAAGTAATCTAAGTGTGACATATAAAAATACACTTACCGGTACACCTGAATACAACTCACAATGAACATGAGCACCCCCACCACCAACACATAGTTGCAATACGCCTGCGAGGCCCACATCACCAGCAGTTGCCCGTCTTCCTCCTGCCATGTTCCTCGTGAGAACAGTAGGCAATGTCCACTACACCATAGAAGGAATTTCATACCAATTAGAATATTTACACAATCATAAGATTATTGACAACTTCATTGTTTCACAAAAACTGATTTGCTAATCCAAAACAGTGTTATGAGGATTATTAATACTGTCTACACATTTTTGTCTGTAATACTACATAAGATATCATTTGATTTGACAGAACCACTAATCTGAAACTGGTTGCAGCATAAAGGGGTCTTTCATCATAGAATACAAAACATCCTCCCCTACTTTTTGGGGCATCATGTTCAAAAAGGTCATTCTTTTTGCTATGTAGACCACCTGCAAGGTTCTGAACCATGTACCACAGTTTTTTCTCCCCAGTATTTATGCATGACAGTAAGATTCTTTAAAGGCCTAGCTAAACTTCAACCCCTTTCTAAAACCATCAATGAAATGATTTTAATATTGGATGAAGAGACATCACGCCAGTAAAAATGTGAGCTTCTTGGTTTCGGTTTGGCCAATAATGCCCACAGTGCATGCTTGATGACCAGCGGTGACCACTAACCATCAGATGGTTTGTCTGCTTGTTTATTGGCTTTTGATATAAAAACAAACATGAATGAACCATAAGTTGGCCCAATATTTAGATCAAACATTTTTCCACTTAGCATAAACAGTAGGAACATAAGCTGTCTCACTAAATCCAATAATATAATACAATCATTTGTTCTATTGATAAAATAATTACAAAGATAAACATATTAATTTTGTTGTATTTGGTATCAAAAACACGGTAATAAGCAACATGAAAGATTTTAATTTGAAAAATATTATGACAAGCAAGTAAGGAAGAATTATATAATATTATTTTTCATAGCTCAGTCATAGCATGCAGCTAAAATATTATATTTTATTTAAATCAAGTGGAATTATTCTAAGGGAGGAGCTTCAAGGAATTTAAATTAGTTCGTTCGATAGATCAGTAAAATTAAGTTTGTAACAAAGTAGTGAACGCACCTGAACTCATGTTGATGCATGCTCATCGGTACTATGATGCACAAGGAAAGGATCAAACCTATAATGTGTCCAGCTATTTGACTCAACAACAATACGTTTGTCAACGCCATAGTCTTCAACGAAACAATATCGTTGTTTTAATACGCCACAAGTGAAGCTTCTATTTTATTAGAAATTTTTATACTGAAATTGATTAGAAGCATAAAATATAACAAACACTAAAAATACATAACTAAAGAATGGAGTTTGTATGGTCCAGTACAGTAAATACCGTTCAAACTACCTCCGTAAAAAGTTAATAATAAACAACTTTGACAAGTTTGATTTTAACAAATGTTAGCTGAGCCCACAGAGTACATTTGGTGAGCCTAATCACAGATTACCATAATTGTAGCTAGCTAGCTTGAGCCTAATCACAGAATTAAACTATACCCAAAACTACAGATTCATAACCCAATACCACAGACTAGTTAGGGATATTAGGTCTCAATACTCCATTCTTAGATCTCCCAGTCATAAATGATTTTAACGATTTTTGATTTAACATTATAAAAAAATGGACAAATGTTTTCTAAAATAAAGTAAACTTCAGAATGCTTGTGGCTAGGTTTTCCTGACATTAATATGATGTTAAGTGCAAATTAGACAGTTCGGTATAACTTTGAATTACAGAGTTATCAATTTTAAAGTTACTACAACATTTAAAGTAAATATTCAGGAAAAATAAGTCATAAATATAGCAGTAGATTAAAAAATGATGATGATGAATAACAGTGGTTCCACCCTTCGGCTCGATCTTCAATTCAAAGCTGATATTTATAACTGTTTGAAATATATTTATATATTATATATATTTCAAACAATGCTATGTAGTTACGAATTCTAATTTTGTTATTTAGGTTAAAGTTATAATACATATGTAATACTTTTAATAAATTTTTATTTGCATTAACATAAAATCACATCATCTTTTATAATATATTTAATAATAATAATAAAAGTTTATTCAGAAATAAGGTTGAACAACACTTTAAGTTAAAGAAAAAACAAATTCAAGTACAATGTTAATAAAAAGTTATATAATGTTTTATTGAACTCTAATACCCAAGATAAGGTTTAACTTGTGTTATGGGTACCGGCGCTCTCACGAGAAGATTAGCCTCTAACATTGCAACATGGTTTCGGCGATATGGTGAAGTGTATATACATTTAGGATTCATACCGAAATTAATTTGGATTTGATTCCCTAGCACATTAAAATGTATTTTACCCAGAGATGATTTACATTTTGTTTTTGGGCATATTGTATGGTATCTTCGTTTTTTAAAAGTATGCATGCAATGTTTGTAATGCATTAAATTGCATTAAATTATATTCATTTGCATGAAATTAGTATTTGCATTAAATTATTATCATATAAACAAGATTCACCAAGATATAGGGTTATTCTGAAAATCAGAGTTGTGCGTTAGTTATGAAATGAAAATAACATAGTGGGGGTTGTGCGGAGGGTTAACAACTTTCCCAAGGAAAAACCAATTGTTATGAAAGTGACAAGGAAGATAAGATCCAATCCCAAAAACGACAACTCCAGGCGTGTAATAACGGACATGCAAATCGCTTCATGGAACGGGGTAAAGTGAAAGACGTAATAACGCCGAGATTGAAGATCTAGTGGCCGAGCTCAAAGTAATTGGAGTAATTAAAGCCCACCGTCTTCGCTGGCTAGGTCATTTGGAAAGAATGGAAAAAGATCGCGACGTTAAACGAGGATACTTGTACTGCCCTAACGGTCGTCCAAAGTACCGCTTGAAAGACTAGGCCGATATTGATCTGCTCAAGCTCAAAGCCAAAAACTGGCATGAGATTGCGAGAATCAGGGACAAGTCGACGTTGCGCCAGCGGAGTAAATAAATAATTATAATTTTATATTTTATATTGGTTATAATGTAAGTTAGGTACTTTTTGCTTCTAAATGTAAACCATTTTTCTTAAACTATTTTCTTCTCTATCCATAAATTTCATTGCAAATATGCAAACATTTTTTAATGATGTCTGAAATGTTTTGCGTTGTTGAAATTTGAATTCATGACATTACGTTCGCAAGTTTCACCTGTACTTAAAAAATAAAAATGGCTGGCGCCAATTTGCAGTGACGGAGTATTTTTTCCTCGTATTCTTCCATAGACAAAGAATATTACACATTTTTCCAATATGATATATTAGTTAAAAGTTTTCCAACACGTACTTAGCCAATGTGACAACCTTAATCCTCCTTAATGTGAGGAGAGACCAGCAATAATACGGCAATAAGAATTGTAATAAGGAGGATATGGTTAAAAAATCTTCGGTAGCTTTAGATGACGTACACAATTATTACTTATGCACGCATAAAAAAATAGATTCGCATTATTTTGATGCTATCATTAGTATGTCTAAATAATCTGTAACTTTTACTAAAATGAATCTATCATCGTCGTTCCATTTCTCGCGCAACAATTTTAATCATAATCAATCATCGTATCTATATATTATACCTTAATTCTGAAGGTGAACAATTTTATGTTACTTAATTTTATCATTCATTTCCTTTAAATCTATATGTATAAAAATGAATCTTTTTGTAAAAAAATGTAAATCATAAATGTATTTGACAAAATTTGTTTGTCAAATCGTATCAAATAGGAATACTTTTATGAAATGTCAAAAGTCACGTCGCTAAAAATCAGACGTTGATGATGTGTTTCAGTCACTGAAATCGCAAAATAAAATACTAATTTAATCATTTAGAATGCGTATGCTCTCGTTTTGAGCTAACTACAGACAGGAACATGAATTTCAACGCTTCTAGGAATGGTAAGTACGCATTTCTGGAAATAGGTGTTATCACATGTTTTAGAAATTGTGCTCCTGCAATTTCAGTCTGTTAGTCGTTACAATATTACACATTACACAGATGAGCTACCGAAATAACTTGAATGCTAAGTTGGAATCCTTTGTAATTGTTTTTAAATTATTTTGAAAACTGCAATATCAATTATGTAGTAGTCCTTCACCGGTGGTACTGGCTTAAACAACATAATTACGCTGCTTAACGTTAACGATGATTTGAGACCTTAAACTTGGTTTATTTAGCTGGAAAATTTATTGGAGAAGTCGAAAGATATATGGTATGTAAAACCAAGGATTCAAATGCAACATGGGATGTGGAGAAGAATCTTAAATGCCTGAAATAGTTGTTGGTTATTAAAAAACAGTAACTAAGAATAAACAATATTCTTTCACAATAAAAAGAAACTGTGCAATACTATACCATTACTGATAAAAGCATATACAACAACTAAAACTTGTGATTTGTTAATATAGCATGGAAAGGAGAAAGAAAGAAATTTAAAAAGAGACAAAAAGCATGAATAAAATCTACATAGTGTCACAAAATTGACATAAGTGGAAACAAAAATTTGAATAATTAAATAGTAGCCAGGTCATATGCACAAAGAGCAATAGATAATGGTCAATATTTATGTTCGTATGGAATTAGCACTTACAGGAATAGGACTAGTTATGACTGGACAGGTGACCTTAAGACTATGGTTGGCACTCTGTGGCCCATAAAGGCTTGGTAAAAAAAGAATGAATAATAGGGAATTGTAAGATTATAAAAACTTAAATTAAGTACATTAAAATTAAATACATATATAGTATTATACTGTTTATATCCTTTACCACTTACACTAAATTGATTACAATTCATTGTCACTTGAAATAAAAGAAAACGTGAAAACATTAAATATTTCTGTATCTGTTTAGTACAAAGAATTTCATATTTCAGTAGGCCATGCAGGAGGCCCTCGCAAGGCGAAGAGGGTGAGTGATGTAGCTGCCATGGGGGTCCCGTCACCCACACCTGGTTTCACCCCGGGCCCAGCTTACAGTTCAGGATACCCTGCAGGTCCACCACCCCCCTACCAGCAGGGCATTCAACTGGATGCTCGTCAGGAGCTTGGAAATCCAGAACCGGCAGTACCTGGTATTTTTCAGTTAATATATAGTCTTGCATTCAACGTTATTAGAGTACCTTAATTAGAGATGCAAATTAATGATATAATGAAGGCTGATGCTTAATAAAAGCTGTAAGGGAGCTTAACATAAGAAACAATTGGTACAGTATACAAAGTGATGGTATTTCTGTATCATCATTTAAAGTAATAAGAAGAATTCTTTTAGATAACATAAATGAAATTGCATGGAATGAAGCTACAGATCAGTTACATTAGATAGTTTGGCTTCAGTGTGTTAATCAACACAAAACAATTCACTTGATAGTTCATACCACCGCAATACTTGTGACCCCCGGTGTCATAAAACACTGGGAATATCTGAACATTTATTCATGTTGTAGGTTTCAGTCAATATAAAAATAATATAGAATCCATTCAATTGTTTAGGTACATTCAATAAATTTAAATGTTGTATGGCTAGTCCCTGTTAGTGAACTATGTTGTATAATGACCACTAAGACACAAAAGAGCAAGACATAATAGGATTTTGAGATAAATATTAGTGTCAAATCTGTCTTGAGTTTCCCTGTCCTTTTGCTATGAAGCTGTGACCACCATCCATGCAACTAAGTTGAAATATGAGTGAATAATAATATCATGTAACATGTTTATTATTATCATGTAATAGGTTTTGTTTATGGAGGTGGATTTCCTTCGACTCCCATGGCGTCACCGGCCCAGCTCGGATCAATGCTTCAGCAGCCAATAGTTCAGGTGACTATGACATTTTAAACAAAAAATACAATTCTGATTCATAAATCGTAGGAGTTAATAAATATAAATAATCCGAATTATAAATAATCCTAACTAAAACTTGTAAGGTGATTTAAGGTTATTTTGAAAAGGCTTAACCGACATTCATAAATTTTGTCACACAGTACTGTTACGTGTCAGGATCCGTGGGCTCGTAAAAATGCCACAATAGTTCCGCAGAAACTTTATTTTACTTCACACACACACACTTCACAATCACAGTTACACTCGGAGATCGCAGGTATTCGCTTCGTAGCGAGAGAACTCTTCGCCTTTTGCCTAAGGCATAAGGGCGAGATTGGCCTGAAGTGACCCAGGTAGTTTTTATTGCTACTTGGGTTTCACTTTTATTGCCTCTATTGTTTTAAATATAACATGCCGACTTTCTCTTATCGGCTGTCCTTCTGGAAACTTCGTAACAGTACGTAGACAACCCTTATTTTTGGGACTGTCCCAGGCCACATACCGCCCTCCTACTAGAGCCAGCTTTGAAATGTTTTGACATATTTCTGTTGTAATGTTATGAAGGCAGCTAAAACGCGCATACACTTGGCCTGCAAAACACTAAGTTTTGTTAACTTTGGTTTTACGGACGTATATCGAAGTTGACGATCACTTAACACCGGGGAACTCGGGTCTGCTCCTCTGTTTGTCTGCATCAATATATAAATATATTAATGTTAATTCTGTAGTATTGTAAAGATAACGTAAATACACAAAATAAGTATACGCACCGATATAATTCCGAGTCTTATAAAGAAAGAAGATATGGAAAAGACCGTTCCGTGCATAACACTTTGAATGACATCGGCAAGGTCGTGTGTCATATTAGTTGAGCGATAACCGCGGTGCGTACCGCCATCGTCGTCAGGACATGGCGCTGCAGTACGGCAACCAGCTGGCGGCGCAGGGGCGGGCGGCGGTGTCGCGCGAGATCGGCCGCTGGGTGCCGGTGTCGCGGCTGCGGTACTACTTCGCCGTGGACACGCGCTACGTGCTGCGCAAGCTGATGCTGCTCGTGTTCCCCTATCGGCACAAGGTCACTAATCGTCTATAATTTTTTTGCTGTCCCTATCATCTAATTTTTGGTGGAACCTGTTGGCCACTACAGAATCGAATATTTAGAACCCTTGAAAGTTTTTTATTTACGATATGAACTTAAAACCCTAACTTCACAAATAAATCAATTCGATAAAATGTTATGTTGAAGCTTAGTTAGCGAGACTGTTTGACAAAATGTTTGAAACAACTATATTGTCCTGTGTATGTTATGTCTGTGTTCCATATTCACAAACACGAAGACTGGCGAAACATTAATAGAGTCTGTTCCAGGAGTGGATGGTGAAGTACGACCAGGACACGCCGGTGCAGCCGCGCTACGACATCAACGCGCCCGACCTCTACATCCCCTCCATGGGCTACGTCACCTACGTGCTGCTGGCTGGCTTCATGCTCGGTCAGTGCTAAATAAATAAGCGACACATGCAACAGATCACAGGGGTCGGTGGCACTTCCGTCGTTCGATAGTCTTACCTGACCTTGAATATTTGCCTATTTCCACATGGCGAATTTGCATTTATATGCATTTATCTATACTTTAGTATAATGAGAAATCATACAGCAATCATGAGGAAGTAATAACTATCGAATTTTAAGTTCGTTTTCAATATCCAGAAACTTAAAATGATCTTCCTATTTCGGTATCAATTAAAATTAACTTTGTAAACAGTGTCTTTGCTCTTCTGGAGTCAGTGTTTTTTAATGTCTTTCAGACGTGAACCATTAATTAATCTATACAATTAATTCTTGTAAAATCGTCAATTAATTTTGCTCTGTTTTATTACTTGCATCATATTAATATCAAAAATAAGCGCTTTGCAAGAATGGTCGAAAAAATTTCGGTAAACGTTATAAACGTATACGTAATAAACATTCACCCACTCACACACCCCTCCATTAGGTTGTGTTTTGAGTGGCGTTTACGTACGCAAATATGACATAAACATTTATCTGTCCCGGCCGGGTATTGAACCCTGGACCCCTCGCTCGGTCCAGCAACCTGGAACTGGGCTACGGGGAGTCGTCATGTGGTGCTTTTTTCTATTGTCAGTTTCAACAATCTCCGTAACACACCTTTATGCTTCGTATTCCAGGTCTCCAGCACAGATTCTCCCCGGAGCAAATCGGAATCCAGGCGTCTAGCGCGCTCGCGTACATAATCTTCGAGATGATTCTGTACTTGGTGACGCTGTACGTGACCAACACGAGCACGGCGCTCACCACGCTGGACCTGCTGGCCTACGCTGGCTACAAGTACATCAGCATGATCTGCAGCCTGCTGGCCGGCCTCACGCTGGGCAGGAAGGGCTACTACTCTTGCTTGTTGTACTGCAGTCTTGCACTCTCTTATTTCTTGGTGAGTGCTAAAAACCAGATTGTACGACTAGACCGGCGATGTGTACGTTAGAGCGAGATGGACAGAGACGTGCTGCAACCAGTCGACGACAGTAGTGACCTGCACACACACTTTTATTCTTTATGTGACATGTTAAGTTTGTATCAAACATATTAACATGTATAACACTGTTATGCACTTTAATGTAATTACATATAGATTTATAAATTTGATGCCTAAGTGAAGATATTTCGTTTAATTCTATAGATGAAATTAGACTTGCAGCTGCAATATTATTAATGTATTTCAGGTGCAAACCCTCCGGCTGCAGCTCCTGTCGGGCGGCACGCAGGCACAGGAGCCGCCCGCATACGGTTACCCGGGCGCCGGGTACGGGGGCTCTGACTACTCGGCGAACCCCTACGCCACCGGCTGGGCGCGCCCCGCGGGAACCAAGCGCCGAGTTTACTTTCTACTGTTCGTGGCGTTCACGCAGCCCTTACTTTCGTGGTGGCTCACGTACCACCTGGTCCCGGCCGACCTCACCATCCTGCCCCCGCCGGCCCCAACCCGATAGCACCAGCTGAAGGGAAGTACCAATTGGACTGAGTGTGTTCTATGTGAGAAACGTTCGGTGCGCGGCGTGACAGCCAGCGAGCGGCAGTGTGAACGGTGACGCGTATTTTATATGTGCTTCATTTTAATACACAAGTTCTTCAAGCATTCTCTGATCGTGAGTGTGAACGGTGAGACTGAACATGTGTGCAAGAAGCTCCACTATTTATGATGTTAGAGGTGTACATTGCATTATGTAAGCATGCATGCAGAGTATCTAGACCCCTACTGTTGTACTGTTACTGTTGTACCCGTGTGGTCCAATGTCTCTGTATGTGTGGCCCACATATTTTTCTTTTGCCCACATATACAACTTGTAACATGTATGTCTTTCTTTTGAATTGATTTTTTTTAAGTCTGTTACTGAACATTTTACGTAAAATTTGAAATATAATTTGATAACTATTTTTTGAGTACTTACTGCAAAATATTCGTGTTTCTTACATAGGACGCACTCTGTTTTTATAATTATTTACTAACATAATTTTTTTTTTATTCCTCAAATGAAATAACTGAAAGCTTTACTAAGGAATGATACTTGGCTTAGCGTATATACTTGAATGTTAATTAAATTTATTATTTGATTGTAGGTAGATGTTATATAGGATAAAGAATATTTAACACTAATGAAATTCTAGCACAGATCTTGATAATTGTATCAGATTGTGAACAAGTTAAATTTACTGGCAACATTATTTTGACACATTTGTATTGAATTTAATTTAGCTAAACATACAGCATAAACAAACTTTAATAAATTTATAGCAACACAAAGTTTTGCATTAACAGGCTTAACAATAAATAACATGTTTAATTTATATGAAGTTGTGTCATATTTTGAAAAAAATGAAAAAAAAAAAATATCACATTAAAATAAAATTAAAAATTAAATTAAAATTAAATTAAAATAAAATAAATATCACATTAAAAGGTTTTATTTTGGACTGTATTGCATGTAATTGAAGTGTGAGAACAGCAAACATTAATTCATTTGTGTCATACTGGTTAATTTGGCATTTGTTATGAAATATGAACGTCCAGTGTGTTGCCAAATCAACATTTTAGATCTTGTCTATTTAAAGTAAACCATTTAACAAATGTAAAATATGTCAATATGTGTACATATTTATAACATGTACAATATGTCATTTTTGTTCATGTATGAAAAATTTATTCTAAAACATTGTTTAAAAGGACAAAGAACCATTAGTATATCAATATTATGTAAAAAATATTTTACAAATTACATTGCACCGTCATGTGTAGCATCTACATGATATGTTTAATATTTTATTTAAATTAGCATTTATCTGTGTGTTGTAATTTCCTGTCCTCATTTAATTGTGAGCTTTCATTCAGTGTTTAATAATATCATGGTACTGGAAAGAGTGAAAGTTTTAGTGACCTTAGAATTTATCATAGATAGTAAAAATTATGTTTTCCTTTATTAATAAAATTATTGGTCTGATACATTGTGGCACCAAGTTTTATTATATTACTTAGAGTTACGGTTTCCAAATGATATTCCTACCTAAGTTTAAACTAATAGTTATTGTAAATAGCTACCACCCTTTAACAATTAGGTGTAAACGTTATCGAAACGGCGGTCCGGTCCACGCTGCCGATGGGCGGTAACTTATGAGCCTTGCATTTTGTACTGATTTACCAGAATGTGTATAATAAATACTTTTGTATCATTTTGGGAGTTTGATTTTTTTATATTACATTATAGTTATCCTATGGCTCTCTCGGCTTTCAGCCTGACGAACCAAGAGCCACGCGTTCTGTTCCAGTTTGCAGATTAACAGATAAATGTCTGTTCCTGGGTGGAGTGCTTGTTCGTAATTTATATTTGTGTATGACCATGTCGTATGGGCGAGTGGGTGTAAAGTTGGAGTTGATGCAATACCAGAATAGTGGTTATAAAGTATGTTAGTAACAACTTCGAGTACGAATAATCTTAACCAAGTAATCCGACATGATTATATGATTTTGGTTGCATCTGAGCGGCCTAGAATACTTGTAAGAGGCGACAGAAGCCAGCCTGCTCGGTGGTAGTGTCGCGTCAAGATTATATCGATACATATAATAAAATTCTAACTGATCGCTTTCTGTACATTAAGGATATATGAGAAAAAATATTATCAGGGGTCTTTATTAACGCAATAGAACCCAAAAATATAGTTTTAGAGTTTTTGTCTGTGCGTTTGTGCGCGCTAATCTCTGAAACGGCTTAACCGATTTGTTTTGGTTATCTCTAACATATTGCAGTGAGCATCATCTAATATTTAAAATTCGTTTCATAATAATCCGTCCATAAATAAAAATTAATTTAAAATAATATCGTTTATCCGAAGCGAAGCGACGGCAGATTGCTACTTATAAATATTTTTATTAAGTCATTAATATTATTACTGGTATTATTATAATATAATATATTATTATTAGTAGTTATTAGTTAAGTTTCCGTTAAGTGACTGAAAAACAGCGCTGCGCGGGACCTTAGTTCACCAATAGCTGAGTCAATCCCTATTGCCCCATTTAGGTTAAGTTAATTAATTTTTTGTAATGATTGTAAAGTTTAAGTTGGCAATAAATACATTTTATTATTATTATTATTATTAAGTCTGCCTGCCTAGATACCACCCTTCTGCTTGAATCAGTCGCCAAACGACTCGTGTTCCGGCTGGGAGCTTGAGATTCAGTAATTTCTTTCTTACTTCTTCTTATTTCTCGGCCGACAACGCATCAATGATGCCATTGGTTTTACTGATGTCCATGGGTGACGGTCACCGCTCACCATCAGGTGGCTCCTCTGCTCGTTTGTGGGCTATTTAGAATTAAAAAGTATATTCTGCGATTAAGAATTTTTATTTAAATATATAACTCAAATAATTAATTTCAAAGCAGCTGGCGTACTCGTCTATGACGTCACAGGAAACGCGTGTCGTTGCATTATACATGTTCACATAGAACAAATCATAACAATAATTTAATTTTAGGTAATGAGGTTTATAACATAAACGGAGATAAATGGTGCAGAGATCGGACGCTCGCTACAAAGTGGTACAGTAGACAGTGAAAAACTGCTAGTACAAAATGTTACATGGCTAATCGTACATGTAGAAGATTTGGAACAGATCGACTTGACATTCTGCCGCATCAACAAGGCACAATGCCTGGCTTCCACCAAACAGGAGACGGAATATTTCAACAATAACCGTAGAGTAATAACAAACGTAGATAAGAGGAGATGTCTTATCTTTCTAAGCATATGTTTATTATTTTTAAGTCATGATCGCCGTTGGCGGTGGTGACCACTTAAGATTAGGTGGTGCAGCTCGTTTCTTCGGACATTCACGATAAAAACATAACTTTTGATCTTTGTTATCCGAAGGAACTAAGTACAAACAAGATTCAGAGAATTGTACAGAATAACAAACTTAAAAATATCCACAATACCTCTGGATGGTTAAGTATATTTTAGTTCCACTGTGAATAAACCTATTATAAAATTTTATGAATCGGAACCCATGTAAATGTAGGTTATCTTGCCCGGGAAATTGTCCTAGCTGACCTAGGTCGAATTTGCGGTAAAGAAGTTGTTAGAAATAACATAATATGACGTTGAATACTTTCCATACCGTTGCAATGAATAGAATTAATTTATCATTAAGATAGCATTTTTAATTATTCCAGTGATCCACAGCGCTTTAAATTATACGAGTGCCTTTTCTGTAAGTAGTGGGTTAGTAGGTGATCTGCATTGTATTTACAGAACACATTAATGGCGAATGTGGGAGCGAGACAGCGCGATGCCCCACCTTGACCTAAATCTGCAACATGGAAGTATTAGGTAGCCTAGCAGCCTACATCGCCAACATGTTCGCGCCATATTTAAATATTAGCAAGTTGCTAAAAATATTCAAAGTATAAAAGACAGAACAATTGTATTAAAGGTATATATATGGTATATTTGAACTGGTAAAACGCTTGGATGGATATGTTTTAATTTATCCTTTTACAACTCAGTTTGTATAAAATCTGAATAAGTTCAAGTTTTAATTACTTGTTTGATTAAAAAAATATATGTTTATATTTAAATAAAGACAATAAATGTGTTTCACCAGAGAATACGTTTATAATGATTAATAAATATAAGTAAATAGTAAAGTGAGCAATAATTTACTAAAGCGGATAAAAATTATAATGCCAAAATAATTTCAAACTCACAGAAGTTAGCGCCAATTGCTGATTGGCCAGTTACGTAAACGACCTTGCCGCATTTTTTAATACTAGTGATGGAACTGTAAAATAATCACATCCAAATGTATAATTTGTATAAAATAAATGTTATAAAATAAATGAAGCAGATAAAAGGCTAAAATTGAACACATTGATATTTCCCTAGTTTGTTAGAGCTAATTCAGTAGCTGGATAAAATTTCGTATTATATTACTTTAACTTAAAAAATACTGAAGTACTTTACAATAATATACTGGGCATATTATAAATATTGTAATTTTTTATTTGTAAGTATATCCACTGCAAGAAGTGGCGAGCTTCAGCTGATGTGTACATTTAAAATTTGCGCTCTATTTCACTCATTATATTTGTTTTCAATATTAGTAGAAAACGACTACAGTCTTTTAAGAAAGGTTTTCGAAATTTTAACTGAAACACATGATCGACTTTATAAAGAAAATAGCAGGGATAAAAAACCTTTCGTATAGAAAACCTTTAGTATTAAAACCACCCAGTTTATCTTAACCCAGCTGTCTCCAACAAAACAGACCGTTCACCATACCAATGATTTGTTTGTTTTGAAATTTGTTTTGAAAGTTTGTGAAATAGTATTTCGATATTCGACATATAAAATAATCGACTGTAGTCATCTCTACAGTAATCAGCTGGTAGTTGTCAAAATACAGTGTTACCAACATAGCAGTTTGCATTTGCGGCTAAGTTCAAGCTGACCATGCGCCATACACAACAGCCGCAGCGCAGTATCGACAAACGTTCATATAACATCTAGACGTAATATAGTGTCACTCCTTCTTATATATTTTAGTCATTAGCCCATTCAACATTTATTCTTCCTCGTTTTAGTTGTATAAGTGTTAAGTGTGATATATGTTGTTCCAATAATGTACAGTGCCGCAATTATATACGCATTCTGAAGTAATTACGTAATGGGAATTATGCTAGAGAGGTTTATAGTTTTGCCCTGAAATTCAACATGGCCGCCGATACAGGAATGGATACCTGCCCTAGTCCAGAGATCACGGACTCCAGAAAACGACCGCTGGACGGTGATTCTGAGAATGGAGACATCAAAAGATCGCATTTTAGCTCCGGTAAGTGACTCTTTTATTCTCCCGAGCTCTATTGTTTGACTCCATTGCGTATTTGGCAAACGAATTAACATTGACATAGCGAGTCGACCCTGCTATATACTACGTACCTATACTTTATATGTACTTCCCTACAAGATTCTTATCAGAATATCACCGCGTTATCAGTTTGACCTATTTAACGATAATGTGACCATTACGAATGGAATAAGTAGTAAATTGTGTTTAAACTCAGACGATAAGACAATTCCGTGACTGTTATAAAATGTACATTACAATTGCCACGAATAAATTGGATAGAGGCGATAATTGTAGAATACGAGTTGCAAGCTATCAGAGCATTCGATAACGCGCTTCCGTCCCGTAGTTGTAATATTTTAATTATAATGTATGCAATGTTAAACGAGAGTCGTTGTTTTTTAGTTCAAGACTTGGTGACAGCCTTGCCACTGGCCAACGGCCATGGCAATGTAACGTCCCACTTCGGTGAGTCGTCCGAGTATACATCTCCATCGGCTTTGTGGTTGTTGGTGGCGCGCATGCCCACGCGCGCACGCTCACGCTCATCGGCCGCTCCTGCTCATCGCTCACTACTGACCACGACCACCAACCACCCACCCATGCTGTTCGTGCTGGCCACGCGCGGGTCACGAGCATTTCACTATATCATTATGTTGCTTTGCTATCCTTGTGATCCTTTATCTGCTCCGCTGCAGATGTAAATGATTAAAACTAATATTTACATAGATTAATTAAACTACCGGGGTCAGCTAACCTATCTTGGAACATTAGTGAGCCATCAGCAGACCATGAGCGGACAGTGTAGGTGTTAGCGTCCAGTCGATTCCCATCGCACAGTATACATCGCCTCGATGTTGTGAGCCTTGTTGTATGTAGCCTCACGAGACCCACTCATGGCTTAGTTGTTGCATCGTTGGTGTGACCATCACTCCTAAGTGTACAGTTCTTCCACATTTCTATTTGGTTAACTAGTAAATTATTCTTCTTGAAATTTTTTATTTCA
Source organism: Megathymus violae (assembly GCA_003671415.1). Lineage (NCBI taxonomy): Eukaryota > Metazoa > Arthropoda > Insecta > Lepidoptera > Hesperiidae > Megathymus > Megathymus violae. Next base: position 3,567,065 of record PDGT01000029.1, on the reverse strand, counting down.
TATCTGATTGCTTTATTAGCTTTATTTATTTGGATGTCATCTAAACTAACAGATCAGAAGATTAACATTATTTGCATATACTACTCATCGACCTTTTTATTTAATCTGTCACTGTATTTTGGTAATAATAGATTGGCACATAATCCATAATATCATCCAAGAAAAATTTAATAGATAACATATTTTGAGGTTTCCAGTAATGTGAGTAAAGAGGTATAATCGTGAAGGTGGCTTCAGGCACGTTGACAAGGTCAGTGTCGATGTGTCACAATAGTCATTAGCATGATTTAGGACTTAATCACTTGTGGTATATAGTTGGTAGTGGATTGTGTCAACGTTCATAATTCCAAGGCTGGTGGAAGAATCATCAAATCTGAAAACAAAGTCTTTAAATGTGCAGTATGTACAGTGGTCAATCCGTGAAGTATTGTGTGAGAGGTATATTATTGTAAATATATTTACAGTAGATGTCCTTTTTGTAATGCTCTGAGATCAACTTGGCTTCATCACTACCTGTCAGGTGTATCTCTGGTTTCTACACTGTGTGAATGCGTTTTGGCACAGGCTATGCTGTCTTTTGACACTACTAATTATAATCCGCTACTCCATATTTCAATAGTAATTATATAGTCTAGAATATAATTGTTATAATATATGAGTTGTTTTAAATGCTTCTGTTGTGGTATTCTTCAAGTGATTGAACAATAACCACTAGTTTGAAGGACATACTACATTACAATTATATCAGTAGGTGGGTAAGGTATTACAAGTAAACTATCATTTCAAAGTTACTAATTTTTCATGGCGAAACAGTAAACATAAGCGGAGGGCAATAATTAAACTGGTATATTATTTAATGGAATTCCGTAGATGACGTAAGCGCCGCGCACGCTCGTTTTACGTCCAAATGTCAAGGAAAAATTGATTAAGTGAAGGAGCTTCAAGTTTAAATATTTCGGTACATGATTTAAATATTTCGGTAATGCCACAAGAATCAGAATTATTTGTTGAATACTCGTACATCCACGATCGATTCGTGCACCCTGCTTACCAATGTATGCATGTATGGGAAACTGATCTCCTCTGGAAGCCTGAGGGTTGGAGCGTATTCCATTACGTTACTTCGGTTGCGATTGGTAGAGCGGTTAGTGGCCAGCCCGAGAGCCGGAATTCATTTCGCCGTCCTCGATTTTCGACATAGTTTAACAGCTGCTATTTAACTATAACTCTTTTATTCTTACTTTTTCATTTCCTGGCCGACAGCGCAGTGATACCTTCGGTCTTGCCGATGTCCACGGGCGACGGTGACCACTTACCACCAGGTGGCTCGTCTGCTCGTTTGTCGGCTATTAATATAAAAAAAATAAGACATTTTTTTCTACTAGCGGTCTCTACAAGTTCCGATATTATCTACTTTGCTAGACTCCATCGACCACAAATTGCTCCAGGCCCTCTGGTTTACTTACTAAATTAAGTACCAGACAGGTAGGCAGACGATAGATTTAGTCATGTACTGGACATGCGGAAGGTATCTGAGCGACTAAAGTGACGTTTAGCAACAATAGCTGGATCGTTTTCAGGTCTACTTATGTCAGGAAATTTGTAAAGCAAAGCTTACAGGTCAAACAAAGTATTTAACACGATTAGTGCAAGGAACTAAATGAGAATGGTCTATTCTTACCGTAACATAAGTTATTGTTTTTTATTTGTTTGTTTCTTATGTACATAATATAATGCAACAACAACTGAAACGAACAGACGAGTGCAACTCGACGGTGGTGGTGGTGGTGGTGGTCATCGTCGCCAATGGAAGTCCATAGCGTTGTATTGATGTGTTCTCGGCAGAAAATGAAGTGATGAATCCACTATTTAATCGATAGTTCGATCCTGCAACAAAATACGTATAAAACGGAAAAACCATTTCACGGTTTCACGATTATATTAAGAGGGTTGCTAGCCAGGTTGGTGGCGATTCACGCCCATGTCGTAATTACCGGATTAAGTTGGGTGATGCACAACAGCCCAGCGACGTACAAAAAACTGTGGTGTTCTGCAGGGTTCACCATGAGCAGCGGTGGTTTGTTTAGACTCATGGATAGATGGAGCATCTTACACCCCGTAAGTTAATCCCCTTGCACCGGGCGGAAAATAACACCAGTGATTTATAAAAGGGACGGTCGTAATTTCGTCGATTATCTTATTTAGTTTGAAAATGATTTATCATAGTTTGGGTTTTACCTTTCGCGGTTCACCCAGCGGGGAGATTGGTAGAGTTGCGGTCATGAGAATCGGACCTATGTACGTATTATGTCATTTGGCCAAATTGTGTTCATTGGCGGTTTGCGTTAATCGTATCTCGTCACGCGCCAGAAGCACGCGATCACATTCAAAATTAGTTTCGTTATAGACTACGCGGAGTCGATAGGAGGTTACGGAGTTAGGAAAAAAGTACCCGAAACAACGAAGATCAAAGGCAGATATCGGATCTTTGAGGCGTTGATTGCCCTTGCGCTCGACGCCCGGGAAGCGACACGTCGACCGTGTTTGAAGCACCAAACCAATTATTCTGAACAGGGTCAACGCAAACACCTGTCGAGTGTTATGCTGTCGGTAATTAGGTAGATAAGGGTTGGGGTTTGAACACGCTTTTCATAGTGTCGTCAATGTCGTCGTGTTTGCCGAACAAGCTGCAGAATGTTTAGCGCAATGGAATCAATTCTCAGGGTGAAGTGTGTCACTTACTTTGAAATCAGGCTTCGAAAATATCGGATATTTATGATATATGTATATCCGATATTTATCAAAAGTTTGATATATATCCATTTTGAATGAAAGCCATATTATTATTTTATTGTATTATTTATGTATACTATTTGCATATGTGTTAAAAAACAGATTTTTTTCTGACACGACAGACGGCATTAATACCGGCGGAAGTGTTGCCATTTATGAATTAGAACTTATATAAGGCAATATGTTTGAACTCTACTTCAACGCCATCTACATTTTTGGAAGTAGAAATGCAGTAACAAACGCCAAAAATTACTCAATAATATAAAATTTGGTATATATCATTAAAAATCATTTGATATATATCGGATATATATCATGATATATATCGTCGAACCCTGGTTGAAATGGTCGAATGGTGTCGGAGAAATTTAAACTAATCTGTAGTTATAAAAGTTTGATTTATTATTATTTAGGTTTAAAACCAGACATGATTTGGCTGTATTTCCTAAGGTCTATAACCGTATCCAAATGTAAACATTTAGAGCTTCTGCTAATGAAAGGATACATTGATGACCGATTTTTTTAACAGAGTATGCGCCGGCGTGGGCAATTATATAAGTAAACGAATATTTCGTTATTCTAAGTAAAAAGTATTTTTTCGTCCAACAAATGAACACAAAATGTTCACGGCATCGACGACGCCGACCTATGTACCACCGCACCCGCTCGCTCGCGGGATGGGAGCGTGGGGTTTTCGCGCCTCGAGGGTCACCTTTTTCGGGAGAACAAATGTCGCCCTATGGAGGGGTGGAACCCGTCGTTGGGCAGGCGTCCTGAAATCCGTAAACCGTGCCTAGTTCGTAGCCAGAAGTCCCCCAGATGGGTGGGGGGTTAATCCGACTCCAAGAACTACCGCGGAAACGAGAACCCTTCCGGCGGTCTCGCATGGAGGGGTGTGATCCTTCTGAGTGCTGCGTGTCGCCCGTTGTCGGCACGGTCGTTAAGACGTCTTTTAATTGTTACCTGTCAACTCGCTTCGTAATACTGTTACATAATTACTGACTACTGACAAATTTACATTTAATATACGAATAGAAATAGTAGGGCGAGTATGCGGGAACAGATCCATTTTCCGGCATAAAAAGTCTCATACATTATGACGATTTGTTTAAATAAGAAAATAATAATGTTACTGTTCTGTGGTGTTAGTTTTATACATATACGGAGACACAGACAGACGAAAATAAAAAAGACTTTGGTCATATCGACAACTAAGTCTACTTGCATTGAAATATTCCATGTACAGGGTCGACCTCGTCACCCCTAATTTTATTACGTAGTGTACATGTTGAAAATAAATGTAAAAAATGTGTTGATAAAATACCCGAATGATTAAAAGATTTTGAATTTTGACTTTAACATAACCAGCTGTCGATATTGGTAAACATTATTAAATTTCCTGGATAAACCCTTTTTTCATATGTTATGGTATTTACATAACTACAAGGCGAAAATGGCTCGCCTCCCGTCGACAGTACTCGCAAGTACCTGTAGTATTGTTGCTCGTGTTGTTCTGCTTGTTAATATTTCGAAAACAACGAAAAATAGTCACATCGGTTGTAAAGCTTTTGTGTAAATGGAAAATAATGGAAGGCAACATACATAAAAGTGTTTTGTGTTGCCGCGACAAACACTGTGTGTGGGCATTTGTCATCGTTTTCCTAAGGACAGTGGTTGTACAATGGCGGATGGCGGTGATGTAATGTAACGGCAGTATGACTCCTACGAAAATTGTAGTGGTTTTATTTACTGATTTAATACTGTTTGGTTTTAACTGTTCTAGTAAGTGGTACTTGTGTTTTTCGAACTGTTATAATTTTAACGATTATCTCATTTTATTCTTTTGTTATTCGGATTTCCTTCTTGTGTTTGGAACACATTTGTTTGTTGCAAAGCCACAGAAACACAGTTAAAATATCACTTATAGCTCCTCTGCGAAATTCCTATCCAGTGTTACGTAGTGGGAGTACTTAATTTATTGATATGTTTTGCTGCAAATGCTGTTCTCAATTATTCATGATTTTAACAAAGTATCTTAGTAAAGTTTTATTGTAATCACAAGTCTGCTTCAGGCCTGTTTAAAAAATTAATAGAAAATGCATTTAGTAACTTCCTGGATGATATATAATTATTTTACGATTCGATTTTCCTCCTAGTACCGTGAATTGAAAATATCTATTTAAACATTAATTTTTATAATAAGTTAATATATTAAATTATTTCCTGTTGTTACCAAGCTCTTTAATTCTTAGGCGAGGGATACCAATGGCACAAGACGTGTCTGGGAGATGCCTTCTGGGACCGTCTTTAACAACTAATGACTGGCGTTACATTTCCAACGCTATTGGCAACGAGGGCCGCGTTGGTTCTACATGCTTTAATTACGTTGTTACCAAGATCGAGGTCTCGATAGAAAACAAAGGAAACTCGAAGACAAAGAAAACCTATTTTGATTTTTGTTTAATGATTTCGTTTTATGATTTCGTTGTGAATTGTAGATTTATCACGTTTACTTTAGCATCGCATTCGACTAACATGACAAGTAGTAGAGAACAATAGAAACTGATCAGTACCATTTGAAGTCAAAAATAAAGGGTCACAATCGAAAATCGGACGTTTTTTCGCTATCGAGGTGGGAACGCCACGCAGACCGGGTATCATCTATGCGCTTTAAACCCTTCGACACACAATGCGATTTAAAGAGGTCCCTGCGCTGGTCCCTAGGAGCTCTTTGAGAGAAGTGACCTTTAAAATTCTATTGTACTTTTTAACCAACCAAAAAATGTACACGCAGTTTAAGTATGTATTATGTATTTCTCGCCCGAGCACAAAACTTTACTAGCCTATACTGGGTTCCTTTTATTACCGGGTAGAAATCGTATAAACATATTTGACCTATCGAAGAGTCTAAGTAATATGAGATTCTTATTAATTAGGTCTTAAAATGTCAATACCTGGTGTATTTTTGGTTGATGTTACAGAATAATGCAACAAACGGATATTCTATAACTCCACTATATTGTTATCTCTTATAAACTTGGCACAAAGGGATTGAATAAATACGCGGGTAAGATGAACTCGTGCACTTAACCATCAGATAAGTGTAGGGAAAACCCAGGTAATAAATCAATCCATTCCGTAGGGTGGTACAGTGGCTGCGATAATTAACATGCGACATTGGGGCGAGTGCATCTTTGTTTATACGTAGGGACAACTTATCTAATTCTTTAAAAGGCGGTTTAATGAGATGATTCAGCTGGTGCGCATTGGTGTTTATAACGTTATCTTCCAAATTCACCAAATTTATGTAATTTTATAGTACAAAAATGTATTTGACGTGAAATGTGACAACTTTGCCCAGGAAAGATTCATTTACTATGTATTGCACTTTTATTTAAAACAATATTTTCCGTATTACGTCTGAAGTATAATCTAATGCGGAGCAATCCAGTAATAGGTACTATTCGGTGATCACAGGATGAAATACAAGAACAGCCTGCTGCGTACATTTTTCTTTATGCAAGCGTATTCTTAATTATAATAGAAGGTTTTTAAAAGAGTATCGCTGCCTCGAGCACTGTTTGCAAATGTATCCTTCACGTTGGCAAAATGTATGTCGACACACATCATCATGTATAGAGAAGAGGCCACAATGCGAGCTCAGAAACGGGTCACCGAGAGGGAAATGGGGCGGCCGTGGAGGATGTGGAAATTGCGCTCGGGGACATGTTTTTCGTATCGCATCATGACAACTTCTTTCTGATACTGTTGACGCTCTTTGGACAATCTTGTCCGTCGGCAGTCAGTGAAATCTTTTTCATAAATTAAATATCTCATTATATTAAAGTTTAAGTGTAAAACAAAATTTAATACTAGCGGTAGACATTGTTTTTTTTATTAAATACGTAATAATGCCGTTACGTCCAGTGAAAATGTGAACAACCAGACTGAGGTACTCGCTTCTACCGTGATCTGAACGATACCTAAACAAAAATCCATTCGTATTTCTGGTCATTCTTTCTTTTTCAACTACGTTGGGCAACCTAGTGCGTTGGGTCATCATGCCATGCAGAGTGTGTAATACTAAAAAATGTTATTCGTGATATCATTTTAATAAATAATTAACATGTTTTATGTCAAAAAGGATTTGATAAAGGATCGTTTTATCTCTACATATTGTCAAATAAGACACGGATGATGTTATCCGGTGCACCGATTAACGGGCGCAAGGACAGCAAATACAATTCTAATATTTAAAGTTTTGGGAACACAAATAAATATAATTAAATTAGTTTCCTTACATTATTTACTTTAATATCAAGCAATTCTACTTGGCTACCGTTTGCTTTCTATTCTACCTTTACAGTAATACAAGTCATGATGTTGATAACAATAACAAACATGTTTCAGACGACGGTGGTCCCTCCCGGCCCCGTTTTCGCGTGCCCCGCTAACGTAAATAACCTGTATCGCCGACGGAATGGATGGAACGACGGCCACCCTCCACCACGCTGGCCACGTCCCGATTGACTTTCAGTGACATTTCACAACACTGTCACACAAAGATGTCTCAAACGCTCTGGTTTACTCATATTTTTCTTCGGCTTCAAAACGATTGATATCAATTATACGCGATTGATTTGTTATACGCATATGACTTTAAGAGTGTTTGGAATTAAGTATTATATCTATTTATTTCGTTTTAAATGGATAAGTATCAAGCGTTTACAAACATTGTTATGAAATTAAATTAGTATTAAAATACTTTGCAATAATCCGCAACCACAATGTATAGAAGTATATACCGTCATACATCGTGCTTGCGAATTATCGCAAAGTTTAATAACAATGAATTTCCGCAAAGTAGCGCCTGATACTATAGAATATTGTTATGAAAATTGAAAATGAACCCCATTATTTATGAAAAGTATTGCTGTCTTTGTCGTTTTAAAGTGTGCAGTGACTTCCGAACGGTAAAAAAGCGACTGTACTTAGTGGCAGACTTTCGCCCTGGCATAACAAAAGAACGCCCAAATTCGACATGTTTAATATATAGAGGTCGTTTGAAGCGCTCGGCGGCCGCCCCCCTTTGTAAGCGTCATCAGTCACGGCCCTTTGTCACTCAATACCTCGCTGTGTGCAGTGCTCACGAATAAGCCGATTTCAGTCACATGAAAATAAACCCTTCCAAACGTTACATTTGATGTCTGTATAATTTTTTATAGTGTCCCCATTCACATTGAGAGGGGTTAAGGCCACGAACCCAGCAGTGGGACGGTATGGGTTGTAATGATGAAGGTTATTTATTATAAGAATGGAGTTAGTTATTTGTTATAGTCTCATTCACTACAGTCCGTGAAACAATATCCTGCGTAGTTACAAGGTGATACTAGATGTTTTGTTACTAGTTGATGGTCGTGTGCCTTATATTAGACGATTAGAGCAACATACTCGTATCCTAGGTAGCCTTATAATCTTCGAGTGTTGATACCTCTTAAAACAACTTCCAGGAATAGTAGCTATTCATTGAAATTAACAGATTTTTTTGTTCGTTCAGTATCAGGTTTTTTTTTATGTTAATAGCCGAAAAACGAGCAGCCGAGCCTTCTGATGGTAAGTGGTCACTGTCGCCCGTGGACATCAGCAAGAAAAAGGTATCACTGATGCGTTATCGGCCACGAAATAAGAAGAAGGTTAGAAAGCAAATACTGGCTCTCTAGCCCGCAGGCGGAACACAACGAACCGTTTGGCGTCTGATTCAAACAATAGGGTGGTAGCCAGCCAGGCAGGCTTCACGGAAATAATAATAATAATAATAAACGTTTACACACTCACACCCCCGCACTAGGATTCCCTGTGTTGCGGGTGGCATGGACTTACACAATTATCACATCACAAACACCCATGACCCGTGAACAAACATTTATCTGTCACATAAATATCTGCCCCGGCCGGGAATCGAACCCGGGACCCCACGCTCGGCAGGCAGGGTCACTACCAACTGGGCTACGGGGTCGTCAATATAATAATACCAGCAATAATATTAATATTAGGTTTAGTAATAATACTGATAATATAATCCATACGCGAAGCCCTACCACCAAGCAAGCTGGCTTCTGTCGCCTCTCACGACACCCTGTTTTGCCAGCATGGGATTGGGGGAGTATTCTAAACCGCCCCAATACGGCTAAAACAGACATCCATACATACTACTTATTATGTGTGTGGCAGGCCTATGTAATTGGTAACGCCCTTAGATTGTTTTTAAATCTCAATCACAGACGGTATATAAACTGTACTGACCGTTTTTTACCAGGAAGGTAATACCGGTTCGTGCATTCATAAGATTAAAAAACAAGTTCATAAGATTTTAAATTACCTGCACTTTAGATATTGCGAGCCCACCGTTACGTTTACGTCGTCAACACAAAGGACTGGTTCGAAGGATCTACACTCATTCAACTCTTGTATAACAATGCAGCTCGCGTAAGCGTCACCTGACATACAATGTTACTGCACCAGAAGAGAGTTGGTTAAGGGTATTATAGCTTCCAGTAAATTGGCTATATGAAACGCGTACGTAATTTTCTTAGCTCTTTGTTCCATCTCATATCGTAAGATCTGTATCTGATTGTATTCTCGACAACGAAAAAGTACAAAAGGAAAAGCAAGTTATTAATCCACAAAGGTGTATAGTATACCTGAGGTAATACAGCTTCAATAACTGAACTCCTCCCGTCGTAGTAGATGTTTATCACGGAGTACAAAAGTTGAATCAATAATTGCCTGTCGTGACCTGTGATGACATTCTAAGGCGTAAATTTACAGTAAAACGACTAAATTTTTTTTAGAAAAAAAACAATTGTTATTGTATTGTAATTCTATTACTGCAGTAGCTATAACATACTAACGAATTAACAACAGAATACGCTTAAGTTAGTAACATGAACCCTTTGTCAATGCTCGTCTTGGCTCAAGGTTTCCATTTATTTTACATTCTGTTCGCCATTGTCCTATCGTGTCGCTCGATAAAGTCAACAAATCGCTAAATCAACGCTCCTTTACGTTGTTAACACAGAAGAATAACCGAAACGAGCGTCGTGTGTGACGTGTGTATCCCCTGTACGCGCCGCGCGTTCGACGACAGCCGTTCCTTGGCATCGCAGCTCTTTGTAACGCGCCGCCCCCGCCCCCGCCCCCGGAGCCATTCACTAATTAGGCGCATTACATAACGAAGCTTTAACGTGATGAAAATTAATCGGGATCAACGGAAGGTGGCTTTTGTACGCAAATAACCGGTTTCAAATAGCTGCTCTAGCGGCAAGTTGCTACGATGTCGATATTTGAATATGAACAAAAATATAACATTTAAGTTTTCAATGATTGTGTTATTTTAATTTTTTAAATCCAATGTATCGTCGCAATACGTGTCACCACTTAATGTTGCGCGTATAAAATTAATGATGCTTTTAGGGTATTGTTTATGAGTGCCCGTTTGGTACTCCCCTTGCCATGATAAATGAGTGATGATAATCACCGCAAGATTAATTCTGTTGCGGTGCCAGCTGTCGTGCATTTGGGTCGACGTCGGAAATAGTCCTTCGTCCATTGTTTTCTGTCGTTTGACCTGCTTGTGATCTTCTCTATTTAATGGTAGCATTTAGACGTTGTGGTTTGCGGTCTGCGCTGACCTCGGTGTCATCGGGTACGTTGTTATCCTACGTAAGTAGTATTCCGAATACTCGATTTTTCGATTCCCGTATGAATGAGTTTAATATGACCCAGGTCTCTCGGGTCAGGTTGTCTTTCGTAGGTTGTAATTATTGTGAAGAATATAGCTGAAAAATTTCAAAGTTACAGTAAGTTCAGCTTTTCTATACGTATAGATCTTCCTAAACCGCATTTTTTTCTCCATCACGACCAAGTTCTCGTGTTAGAAATATTTTGTAAAAAATTAACTAAAAGGCTACAGACCTTGAAAGGCTCTGCGTACCGATGTAGGTATGTATAAACGAGTTCAAATAATCTTATTCTAACAAAGATTACTTTGCCCATATCAACGTGCCACTATTACCAGTGCCAGTAGATAGCAATGTTATCAATGCTAACAGTGAATTATGAAACAATTCAGCTTGCTTCTCTTATCACCTTTTATTCTGTATGTAATCAAGTGTTTTTCTTGTGCCAGTAATACGAGGTTGCATCATAAACCATCACAAATATTGGAATATTTAACGATTAGACATTAATTTAAATGGCAGTGTGACTTTACTTAATCTGTACTAATATTATAAAGAGAGGGTGCCATAAATGTGAGTTTGTGTATGTAGACATATGTGGAAAGTAATCTCCGAAACCACGGTACCTATTTGAAAAATTCTTTTACCATTTGACAGGTACATTATTCCGCATGGACATAAGTTATGTATTCGGTATATATGTATAACGGTATAAATGCCCTCACTTCGCTTCGGAAAAACTACCTTACACTTATAACATCTAACTAAAGATAACATCTGCATTTATATGGGTTTTTCACGTTCTGTGAATTAGAAATACATGTATTAATTCATAACTTTTTTATTTATGGACGGATTGCAGTGAAACAAACTTTAAATTTTAAATGACGCTTACAGCAATACATTAGTGAAAGCCAGATTGAAATCAGTTAAGCCGTTTCTGAGATTAGCGGGAACAAACGCACAGACAAACAGAAAAAAATTCTAACAACTATTGTTTTGAGTTCTATTGCGTTAATAAAGACCCGTAATAATATTTTTCTCATATATCATTCATGTACAGAAATCGATCAGTTACAATTTTATTATTAGTATAGATATAGATAATAATTTATTGTTGTTAATAAGACGATATAAAACAAACAAAGATTGAAACAAAATAAGATATATTTTAATTTTATTTAATATATTAAATTTTAAATACTAATTTGATATTTTTTGTGAATGTTGGATCTTGCAAATGTTGTGTTTAGGTGATAATCACGAATCTCT
>PDGT01000029.1:3514996-3548946 GCA_003671415.1 Megathymus violae | reverse complement strand
TATATATATATATATATATATATATATATATATATATATATATTATTGGTAATTATTAAATTATTAGAAGCAATAAAACAACACGCAAATATCATAAAGCCCTACGTCCTGCGTAATAATGTTAATAAATCCCTGCTTCGCCTTATATTTGCAAATGTAAATATATAAAATATGAATCGGGTCCAATGGCCTATTTGGCGAGTTTTGTCGGGAACATTTTTAGATAGCGCGATAACCCCGGGAGCGGGGACGGGGACGGCGGCCGGGGGAATTACCGCGCAGCGCGCGGCGCGCGATCTCCACTCGTGTGTTTTTATGGAGCGTGCGAGGCCGGGTAATATATTGGTTTTGAGGTTATGGATTATGAAACGGTCAATGAAATCTCCTACGGAACATTGCTTTTGTCAATTTTAAAACTTTTGGAGCCCTTTTGATGCGCAATTTTACTAAGATATTTCATAGTTTTTCGATGCCCTGACTATTTTTATATTCAGGAGCTCGTAATAAGGGGATATGGACTTTTCAGTGCTAGAAATTATGTGTACTAAAGTATTGTTAGGTGATCTGCAACCTAATATTTAATTAATTAAATATCCGCACTGCAAACGGTCCAGTTGGTGTTTACAATATGATACTGGATGGCTTGATAGATGTACCTAATGAGTGGTGAGGCGGCGTGGGCGGTGATGTATGATTATAATGACAAGGACGCCTGGAAATAATAGTGTCGAATCAAGTTCCGCACAGGTTTAAACTTTTGTAATTACCATGTGTTGTCTAAAAGATGTGCCGAGGAGGTTCTTCCGCCGTTTCTTTTCCTCAATATTAAAGCACCTTTACGAAGCGGTAGTAGAAGCAAAAAATGACGTAAGTTATGCGTGCAAATATGGAAAAACGCTGATTTTGCTTTTAGTTTTATGAGATTATAAATTAACTATATAAAAGGAAATAACAATCGAACGCCTGATGCAATTTTTTCTATTCGGATGTTATGGTAACTTACAGAAGCTATATAGTAACCATATTTAAATATTACGCATTACAGTACATGCTTCCAACATTACGTTTGAAGCAGTAACGATAATAGTGTACATAGACGTTTGTCCCTGCTGGTAATTTAAACCGGCTTCCCACTAATTTGGTGCTACGCGCCAACTGACCTTGGGACTTATTTAATATTCATTGAATTCCCTCGCCGTGATGTGTCCAAAGTAAAATTCTGAATCCATTTATTATTAAGTGCCGCTTGTTACTTCTTGCTTGAATTATTTATTATTCAATGTATCTATTCATGACTACCCCTTAGCCCAGTTTGTAATGACCCTGCCAGCCGAGCGAGGGGTCCCGGGTTCGATTCCCGGCCGGGGCAGACGTTTATGTTACAGATAAATGTTTGTTCTTGGACCATGGGTGTTTGTAGTTATATTTGTCCATACCACCCGCAACACAGGGAGTCGTAGTGCGGGTGTGTAAGTGTGTGAACGTGTATTTATTCGGACGACGTGCCCGGTTATGTTTATTGATAATATAATGTTGAGTGTCCCACTGCAGGCTCCGGAGGCCCTTCACACACGTGGGCGACAAGGCGCGTGGCGGATTGTTTGGAAGTTCGGTCGGTCGGTCGGTTTGCTATCTAATGATATCAACAGGCATCAGTTGGCCGGTTTAGGTAGTCGCCTGTAATGCGGGAACTTATAGTTTCGTTGCTAGCGGTCATCTATTTATTTGTCAATTGCTCCCCGCGTGGTTTCAATTTATCGATTATTTGCATTTCAACACAGGATACCCTGAACACTACGTGAACGTGAATATACGCCGCGTACTCGGTCGACATCCAAACTCATCATCAGCCGATCTACAAATGTCAGTGTTTATTTGTATGGTAGGTACTCTGAATACGACTGAAGTTAACACAGGTATTATTGAAAGTATTCCACGATCCCACGGTTTCCACGTTTACAGCTATTTCCGTCGTGCTCATTGAATAAGCCAACACGTCACAGCGTGTGACATGGTTGTCGTATTTATAATCTGCGTGTAATACGATTGTAACATTGAAATTTCTAGTAACTGTGGCACATCTAAATTTGTTATAAAAAATATTTTTAAGATACTTCATGAAAAAATTTAAACAACACTTTGAACGAAGAAAGAACTTTTGTCCCACTTTAACATGGATTAACGTTGGTGGAATTTTCATCTGTTGTCTCACATATTCAATATATTTGCGATTCGTGAAAATGTTGACAGGCGGTCCGGTTTTATTGGCAACGGTGGCAACGTGCGAGATTGTGCGGCAGTGGGCCAGTAGAGGAAGTAGGCTCCAAGGCCAAAACTGCAACCCAAACTGACGTTACGTCAGGCAAACGCGATGTCGCGGTGTTGAGATTGGAACATGTGAAAAAAAATACTATTTCAATTGTTATTATATTACATTTTGCACAAAAATATTGTATTATTGTACAATATGATACGATATTGTACTATTAAATGGATTTATCCTAAAAAAATATATTGAGTTCGGTGAAACCCTTTTTAAAAGGAGACATGTAATTATTCTATACTAATGTTTTGAGCCCCGAGCGGGATTCGTTCGTGAAAATACTCTTACTTTAAAATGTTTCCTTCACAAAGAAGCCACAGCGTTTCTGTTCCAAGGTTATAATCCATTGCTAGTAACAATCGGTACTCAAAGTTATTTCTCTGTTTTAAATCATGTTATTATATGCCAATTTCTCCAATGTTTAATTATACAAATCTTGACTAAATCTTCTGAACCTGCTCATGGCAAGAGCCGTAACCTAGATTGTTTTGAGCGTTAACGACGAACTCAAAGATAATTTCAATATGTATCATTTAAAGCGCGACTCAAAGGCATCTGTACATGTATGATCAATGGGCGTTTAATGCTGTACGATCGCTACAATTGCACAATCGTCGGCGGTATCTTGATTCGCATTCGAATAATTTTATCGATTATCTAATCGATTTGATATGTTGAATGCTAATAGCGACGATTGCATTAATCATTACTAGTATTATTATTTCTGTAGCTACGTCGTCAAGTCTTGCTCTGACTGACTGCAATCGGTTGCATTCGTATTGGTTAGAAATGGATTGGTCCATTGGTTTTCTTTTTCGTATAGAAAAAAAACTGGTAGGGACGTCGCTTGACGTTCGGGAACACCTGCAGACGATGGCATGTAACCTTGGAATAAACGTGGGTTCCTCGACACTGTAACATAATTCTAATATTTTTTAATTCTTGAATAAATTTAAATCTTTTCGCCGGAAGAAATACCGAAATTAACCTTTATTACCTTAAGTATGTAAAGATGCATGTATGACAAATATGCACACACACACACACACACACACACACACACCCATGTCACAATTTCACCAACAAGGCGGCTGATGCAGCGCGTGACCGTCGAAATAATTTTGGGTATTTTAAATTTTATGACCAAAAATACAAATGACTAAGGTTCGCGAGTAAGGCTGGCGGACCACAAGGGTTATTATACGGACAATGACTAACCATTATTGCTGCTACGCTAAACGAACAATAAGAACTTGAATAAATACTTTTATTGGATTCCGTGAAGCCTAAGAAACTTATTTTAAAAATAACATTGTCACGTTGTGGCTATTATTTTATAATAGGGATTCCTTCGCTACTTGATTTAACTTTTTTCTCTTTTACGCAACTAGTACGTACATACGTAAATAGATATTTTCGCCGTGAAGCATGATTTTGTAATCTAATATCTATTTTTTTTGTATGATTTCGAATTCGGTCCTTCAAGACTTGCTTCTTTAACTCCTTAACAGCATCGGTGAATTTTTTTTTGGACAACTTTTCTTAACACTGTGAAAAAATTGTGTTTATGGTGCCATCAATGCCATGGTGCAAGCTACCAATATGTCGCAAAGTAAATTAATACTGATTTAATAACAATGAATTTCCGCAAACTAACGCCTGATACTATCAACTACTTAAATGGCATTCGTTGTTAATTCCGTAATAGCTGTATGTACGTACGCTAAATAAAAATCGAAGTCGCGATGAACTCATCTGAATTACAAGTGCGCAGTAACATATTATGCAGAACTGCGCCTAGTGACTCGCAATTACGCTCTCATAAAAGCCGAGCTCTCCGCGGTGCTCGACTTATCTTCCTGACTGCTGTAGGTACTTGGAAATTATTTCAATTTGCACTCGGTGCAGATTTCACCTATTCTCCTATTGTTCGCTAACTGATGTAGCGTGGGTAGAGCGGGTTTTATGAAAATAGTCTGCTTAATAAATTTGTGAAACTTGTGACGGACAATCATCGATGACTATGCGCTGGTTCCTAACATGCAGCGATAGAAAAAAAATATTTGTTTAAGCAGTGCGTTGTCTGTTGGTCTAGTTAGTTCATCGGGATGGTATGTGTTTGACGGAATTTCATTGAATATAATTCTCACAGGGAATGTCAAATTTATATGTATATCTAAAGCGCGTTGAAGCACAGTATGGCTTGTAGATAAAGGATATTAGGGTATCGATAAATATATTGTTATTAATGACAACGATGCCTGATAATAATAGTGCCGAAACCAGTTCCGCGCAGGTTTAAACTTACTTTGTAATTACCCAGTGTTGATTTAAAAGATGTGCTGAGGAGTTTCTTTCGTCGTTTCTTCTCCTCAATATTCTTTTCGAGACTGTAGTAGAAGCAAAAAATGACGTGCATAAGTGTATTTATACAATACCTATATGATTTCGAGTTTGAATGTCCGACTTTCCTGGTAGATTTTCCAAAAGAATATTGAATACAAACTTTGCTCCTCACAATAATACGACCGTAACATAAATAAATCCGCCAAACTAATTGGGCCATTCTCACGTGATGATCTCTGACACATGCGGCAATTCATTTATATATATAAGATAACAGTACGTGTCTTTTTGTAATGTTTGCAGTTCGTATTTTTTATGTTTCACCACTCACGTTATGGAGAGGAATAACGTACCTACAAGGAGTATGAGGGGCGACTGAAAAGTTTGCAGCCTAAGTTACTTAATGAAAGAAAAATTGAGAAATATAAATTTTATTACTCAACATACTCTTTATGAAGTGAATTTCATTCTTCACATTTGACATACTATGCCTTAAATTACTTTACCACTCGAAAAATTGTTTGCTTTTGTCCTCAAAATGGCGATCCACTGCAGCTTTCATTTCGTCATCATTCGAAAATTTACGGCATTCTTTTTCAAATTGGAAAACAGCAAAAAATCGCCAATTGCCAGGCCTGGTTCTGCAGTATGTGACGCGGTGGCAAGCATCAGGGCGGCAAGGCAGCGTGAGTTGCGCATTGGGCGAATGCAGGTGAACGGCGCGGCGCTCGCTCTGCTGGAAATGGGGTCAAACGAGACGCGCCCAGATTTCGCCGCTGCCGGTCAACGCGTTATTCTATTAAATCTAGGGCTCTTTGATTAATTGGTTGATACAGTGATTATATTTAGTCAAATATCCACAGCCGTTAAACGAGCCGATACACCACCTGATGGTTAATGGGGTAACAAATCATGGAGGCTTGTAACACTAATGGCATCACTGACGTTTTCCCGGCTGAGTAGTATAACACGGGGACCCTGGCTCTGATTATTTCTTCTAGGGTGGTGTCTCATGCATGAGTACTGTCGAAATTAAGGTGGGTGGTAGACAGCCAGCCCAACGACGTACCACGAGACAAAACTTGGTTACCATTGCTCTTTCGTTTTATTTTTGGACTGGAAGCTGCACGGAGCCCTTTATACTAATTATAATATATTGTAATGATATAAATGGAATATTAATTAATGCCCCTTATTGTTTTATTAACAATATTTCAAGCGAGAGGTTTTTACTGAGTTAAAATTAAATCGCCGCTTGATTCAAGGAATAACTCGGTGTAAGTAAATAAAATTTGTAGTCGCAATACTCTTATTTTTTTTTTGTTTAGAATATTCGATATTCGCGGCAACAGAGCTTCAAAACGCGATTGAAACACATCGGACGTGGGCCGCGGTGCCGCAGGCCTACCTCGTTTCCTCGTCGGAGTTGTGTTGTGCGCGAGCGGTCATTACTGTCATCTTGATGCTGTATGGAGATCGGCATTTGCGTTGCGAACGTCGCGAACCTTTTTGCACTTTGCGTAGGTCGATATTCGACGGCGCTCTCGCATCGAGCTCGACCGTGCGAAAGATCTGCAACGATAGCCTAGTTTATGGTCCTCCCACGACGGACTCTCCGCCGGCCGCACCTCGTCCTGTGATCAACAGAAATAATGAACTTTGGATGCGATCGGGAGCTGGATGGGGTGTGGACTAGGGATGTTATCGATATGAAATTTCTGATCTGGATACGGGTACGGATATATGAATAATACTTTACCGGTTTCGGTTAGGGTTACGTATATGTAATTATTAACCGCATTGTCCATACTCCACTGTCAATTGATATTAAAAAAATAATAATACAGTAACACCACTGGAGATGCGATAATAATGTATACAGTACTTTCTTTATAGATTTCATTTATTTCGTGAATGTCTGCCGGCCAGTCATATTTATATAATTATATACCAACACGAACCAAAGTGAAGCATGCCGAGAGTTACGAAGTTTGGTTACGAAGATGCACTGATATTGATTTTGTTTTTCTTTTATTATTTTACAGAGGTTTTTACTTAACGTGGTAATGAATTAACAATTTCGTATAAGACAAGTAGAGTACGTAAAATGAAAATGAGATAAAATAATTGGCAACATAAATATCATTGTTACTGTTGCACTCCCATCCCAATCTGCCGGCGCCTTCGGTAATATTTATACACAGTACCGAGATCGATGCCTGGTGGCAAGGTGTTGGCGATAGACATTAATTAAGATAGAAAGGGATGGCTGGATCTATATTTGGTTGTCATAAATGTATCTCTACATGCTCTTGCAAACGAATCGTATTGTAAACGTAAAGGTTATGTTTTTCGAAGCGACGCGAGGACGGGTATATATTTTGTAATTTAGACATTTCTGCACGTAACGCAAGCCATAGGCGTGGCGCGATACCTCCCTAGGCGAAATATACGAAGGTTACACTAAATTTGCGATACATTGTGACACAGTTAATTCCACCGTTGAAACACTAATCGAGTCGATGAGGACACGACGAGGCCGCGCTCGGCTCTTTGATTAAGTGTTGATCAGTTGCAGTCCACTGCGGTCGACCAGCCGCGAGCCGGCGGGTACCAACGGGCTTGAAAACAGTACAACTGACTGAGTTCGACACGCACAAACGGTGTGTAACTGAACGGTTGTTCGAAATAAAACATGTTTACAATAGTTTCAAATAACATTGCAGTTGAACTAGACACTCTTCAAAATATATTTTTTTTGCAAATTCTAACGTCTGCAACTCTAGCTATTCGGAGTGATCCAGTTTTACGAAGAGAACTCGTTTGAATTTGTTAAACAATATTCTTACAAGTTTAACAGTTTATCTAACTGTAAATAAATTTTATGGAACTAATGGTTGTTTGTACTTTTTTTAGTCACACATTAAGAACAAATTCCTTTATAAACAGTTTTCTTTTTATCTTAAAATAATACTTATTTTCCCGAGTGTATCATTTCGAAGTTGATATCCCTAAACGACACACTCGTAAACACGATTTTTTTCTTCTAAGGTACCTATTTATTGTAACGGATTGCATACTTAATTGTAATATAAATAATACCAACAAATAGTTTCCAAACATTTGAATATAATTTAATCAGCTTAATTTAGCGCACTTATGACTACATATTAAACTCATGTCCAAGCAGTCTTATCCTCAAAGTAATCATCAAGTTTGTAATAACCTTTCTAATAAAAATGGTTTTGGTGTGAGTTTTTAATTTACAATATGGCATTTTTATCAATTGTAATTGAATTTATTATAAGTATTCGTTTTATGACTCACTGACATTAATTTGACCATTTTGAATTGTTTTCTGTATATATGTCCTGTTCCATGTATATAATAATTAATTGTTCAACCGAAACGAAAATGGAAGGGGTCCCTTGTTTTTGTATGAAATCAATATAAGTCCAGTATAAAATTTAAAAAAAAAATTAAAAATTTATCGTATTAATGTAGTTATATTACAAATTTTTCACAGATAAACTGAACTGAACGCGATCAGTTGAGTCGATAACGTAATTTGATTAATACCCAAACAACAGCCGTTACAGCAAGTAACAAGTATATTGAATAACATTAGAGTTCACTGCGAACGTTCGAGTGCTTTATAGTTGACAATATTTTATTGATCTCACATTATTTGCTTACTTGTTGCGCTTGGGTGTATTGGGCACGCCGACTGGATTCGGGGCATTCCTCCACGGTCCGATTCTCACGTTCTTTTTTGCTGTGCACATGCAAACTGTGGAACGAACTTCCTTCTGAATTCCCGGAGTGCTATGATATGGAGTTCTTTGAAAAAAGGTGTAAAAAGAGCTTTCCTCCAAGGCCGGCGTTGCGTTGGTGATTCCTCTGGTGTTGCCTATAGTCATAGGCGACGGTGACCACTTACCATCAGGTGGCCCGTCCACCTTTGTGTCTGCCCTTCTGACAATGAAAAAAAAAGGCAGTCTGCTTGGTGCTAGGGCGCGCGTAAGGATTATATTATCAGTATTATTATTAAGTTACTAATATTATTACTGGTTTTATCATCTTTCCGTGAAGCCTGCCTGGCTAGCTACCGCCCTCCTGCTCGAGTCAGCCGCCAAACGACTAGTCGTGTTCCGGCTGAGAGCTTGAGTGCCAGTTCCTTCTTTCCTCATATTCCTTGGGCGACAGCGCATCAGTGATACTTTTGGTCTTACTGATGTCCACGGGCAACGGTGTCCAGCATCCGGTGGCTCGTCTGCTCGTTTGTCGGCTATTAACATCAAAAAGATAATGTGTATTGCGATTTGCTTAAGTAGTTGTAATTTTACTTGCAGTACCGTCGTATTCCCTGCGTCATGCCGTCTGTTGCCAAACAGCAAACAGTGTTTTCGTTTGATATTCACTTTCATTAACATTTTTGACTGACATTGAGACTCTTTTACCGTATACATTTTGCAGCGTTCGTGTCTTTGGGTCCGGTTCATGTAGTTCGTATTTTGTATTTTATTATTATAAATCCGTTTAATCGTATTCTCCTTCCTCATATATTGTTCACTTGCTCTCTATCATTGTTTAAATTTCCGCATTTTTCTACATCTGAAATCGATTGTATTTCTTTAATACTATTCGAGATTCTCGTAATAGATGTAGCATTACTTCAGATGTCAAAATTACAGACGTAGATTACAGAATGTGTATTGTTTGTTTGCCTCGTGTGAAGTACGAGTAGGTTTAATGGAGCTTCGTTAACATCTTCTACTTTAACGTAACAAATCGTTATTAAAACGTATCTCGTTTTTATACCATCCAGTGAGTCCGAGTTCCAAGGCCGTTTGCACGTCCACAGGCAATCAACTAGCATCAATCATCAATGTTTACGGTCACCGTTTGCATCTTTCTGTAGAATATTAGCTATTTCTGTTTTTCCACTTCACAAGAAATTGCATGATAATACAATATGTAAATCTCAATTTAAGGTCGCGTGCTCTTAACACCAGTAATACGAGCGGCTTCGTGCTCCTAATTGGCTCAAACGTCATCAATGCCACAGTTGTAACTAATATTCCACTTCAGACTGCTCAGTTACGTGTAAAATTGGTGCGATTGTATGTGCGCTGGTCCTAAGTAGGTTACCACTCCGTCGTCATGGATATTATTATTTTTTTCGTAAGATACCAATGTGTTCACTGTTACCCATATTGAACCGTTGCAAGCGCATCGGAGACCTGTACGTAACCATCGACACACACCCACACACAGTCGACTGTCGAACGCTCGCCGTGCGCACCACCGCGGCGACCGGCGGCGGCACAGTTTCTCGGATGGGGGAGGATAACCAACATACTTGTACACACGTAAACGAAACATGCACGTCACACTGATTCATGCAGTTCCGAATATATCTGAATCAAGTCACTAAAGGCAGCCGCGTCCTGTAACATATAAGCTTCTGCTCTCTTTTCTTCTTCGATAAACTTACACATCTATCGAGTGTACACGTTTAATCAAATACATTTATATATAATCAATCACAACTCTTTCAAACATAATCATGAATTTTATGGAATACTGTGTTTTGAAATTTGATTGTCTTAATTCGATTTTATCAATGTCAACATACTGTTTCACTCGATAAAATGATTCACTATTTTTATTTTTATATTTTCAAACGCAGTATTCTTATGTCCATTGAGCTTCCATTGACAGCCATTTTCAATCCGCAGCCGTGGAGCCCACATACCACTTCAAAGTTCTGGTCCCGTCAATGGTGGCGGGTGCGATCATAGGCAAGGGCGGGGAAACCATCGCCCAACTTCAGAAAGACACCGGCGCCCGAGTGAAGATGTCCAAGTCCCATGATTTCTACCCAGGTTTGTCAATGTTTTTATAGATTTAGTAATAGCATCTCGTATGATTAACTACATAAGTAGGACACTTGATTCATTTCATAGTATGACGTCATAATTGTTAAAGAGTAGATGAGTTGTATTAATATTCTATCTGAAAAAGTTGTTGGCGCGGACAGTTGCAAAGAATTTTTTTTAATGCGGCGCTTGGGAAATTACTAGGCAACCACTGCATGTTCAAAAAGCGTGCAATGACCCAGTTGTGTCAGGATTGAATCACAGTAGACGCCCAAGACTCGCTTTGTTCGCTTCATAAAAGGCCTACTTAGCGGACTTATCCTCGCGAAATGGCTCGTCGGTATTGTACACGGGTCTCATAAAATCACTTTGTAGAAAATGAGTTTTCATTACAAACAATTCGAGGCATTACTTGAGAAGAGTGTAAAACCGGTCTATTGTTAATAAATGTTACGTGAAAAAATACACATTTTTAACGCTGCACTGAATGATGTTTTGACGTCATTGTGCTAAGTCTGTCAAAAGATTATCGCGCGTTACAAAAACAATGTGAAGGTGGAATATTATCGCGTCACATTATTTTCCTTAGATAAATAAATAACAGATGATAAAAATAAATTGTCTTGACATTTAATAACGGAAGGTGTCAAATACGCTATGGAATGTTGTCTCGTATCCTTTCCGACATGGCCGCCGACGTGTGACGGTGCTTCCGATTTGAAGGCTGCCGATGTGCTAATATATGTATTAGTTGTAACAACCGGTTGGATCGCGATGATACCCATTGAAGGATATAAAGATATGTTCCTTTGTAACTATCGATCTGAAAGATAGACGACATGAGCGAAATTTGGGAGAATTCTTAGTGTAATAATCGCTGGATTTTCCATAAATCACGAATATTTATCTCTTCCATCACCTGGGGTCGGACTGACATCACTTACATTTTCGTTCCAGCCTGTCAAGGTGTGTCAAGGTCTCGAAATGTGATTTACACAATCGTTTTACCGGTTAGCTGTTAGATCATACCGACCTCACGAATTGTTTTTTATTTTCTGCTATATTTCGTAAGTTGAATAAAGGATGTTGTATGTTAGTGATATCATCTAAAAATTATTTCGATGGGTGTTGTAATTGTAAGCATGTATAAATTACGCAGTAGTGTTTTTTCTCAGCTACATATCGGTATCTGATCACGGCTCACCTTGAACAAAATGCATCGTTTTGTTAGTGAACAATGCGGTTCAGTAAAAATAGCGATGACATTAGCGCAAGATAAGTTAATTTAGTAGTAATTACTTCGCAACAGGAAAATACTGTTGCGGGTTGCGTCCTGGGCGTGAATGAGGATGTCGCCGTTGGAATTTGGGTTATCGTATCGCATCGAATGACTGCGTATGCGATGTGCTGGACCAAAAAACTGCTTAATTAAAAATGTGAACATAATGGTGGAATGTGGGCTAGTTATATTTGCATCTGCGGCGATGGGAGATGCAAAGAGGAACACAATGGGAGCGCAGCCGACATCCGAGCGCATAATAGTGCCTCCGACTTTGAAGCTAGCAAAAGCGAATACAAGAATTGTGCATGGGAAGATTCAATGTTAGTAGGTCGCTATAAAGACTTGTGCCTCTCAAAACTGTCGATAACATTGCTCCGTTGTATATAGAAATATGAACGCTTATAAACATTAAAAAAAGATTTAGAATGGGACATTTACCAGGAGCTTGATGCAATAACAGCTTCTAAGACGTACTCATGTGTCAAATACATACGAAACTCAATTTGATATGTACTAGCAAAGAGTGCAGCATCCTTGGGGCCTCCAGAAATAAAAGAGTTAACTGCATACCTACCTACCTTGCTACGAATAAATCCGGTTTGTAGTGCATGCCACTTGAAAATATAAGTACAAAAAGTATACATTCCAACGTTAATACGATTGCGTCACTGGCCAGCTCATACACCGATGACCAGTGGTCCTTGAACGACTGTGACAGTGATTTTGTCGCTATTTTCGTTCACTTCCAAGCTAAACTTCTACTGTACGACATTAGATATCGATAGGCTCTTTTATTAATTCAGTTCTTCTGGGCGTTTCAAGGCTTCGTAGTAAGCTTCTTAAGCGTTTTTTCTTGGTGGACCTTACTCAAGCACTCTCTTCTAATCGATATTTGTGCTAGTAGTGTACTGTTAATTAGCATACAATATGTAGCGCGGTAGGGACAATAGTACTAGTTGTAGCAAGATAGCGAAAACGGTAAAATATACAAAAAATATACCGATGGTAAAAGTAAGCAAGAATTTGATGTGGTATAATCAAGTTGCTGCTAAACAAAGGCGATAACAACATCAATAACAAGGCGACCCGAGCCAGAGAATGATTAAGAGAGCAAGATGGTTAATCGGGTGCTGTCTTGTAATCTGGCCCAGCATGTCCAGATGACGTCACTAGTGAAAATAAAAATAATTCTTCCAAGGTGTCGTCCTTTGTCTAATATTGCTCAGAATTCTGCTAAAGGGATTGGGACAAATGTATGACTTTTGAAATACCTGACAGAATAATAGATAAATAAACCTTTTATTATTAAACTTGCAAGGAAAATCAAAATATTATTTCGTTGATGTTATTTAATTATTTTATTTTTATTTAGTAAGTTACACCAACAAGATAAACACCTAAAACAAAGACTTGAAACATGCACTGATACTAACAAACAAGTGTTACCTCAGTTACAGGTGCTAACAACTTTCTAATAAAAAACGTCATGGCATCAAATTAAACACAAAATGGTTGATAAAAATCTTCGTTAATGTCATGTGGTTAGTAAGCTAGTTTTCAGCAGCCAACTAAAGATCATGTCGAAGCTTGTCGTAGCAATGAACGGCCACTGCAGACTGCAGTAGGTTAGGCTAGGACGTTAGGATCTGTTTCAATTACCTTTTCCTATTGAGACATCACCGATGATCGCGTTAATGACAATCTTGACAATGAGGAATTTCAGTGAAAGTTGTTACTGCATTACGGTCTACAGGTCAATAGGGTTCGCGGGTGAATTCAACTATTTAATCCTTTTACATTTATCATTCATAACGACCTCATTACTACAATCGACATCAATAAACTGGAATTGCTTCATCGCGCAAGATTATTTTTTATAATGTCTACACAATAAACTGTGGACTGTGATATATCTTTTGAAAGGTAATTTTGTTAGCTTTCAACCTCTTTCGATATCATAACCAAACATTATTTACCATAATACATGGAAAGTAAACACAAAAGACGTCGATTTTTAAAACAATCAATTTTTTTTTTGTTTGGCATCCTAAAACTTTATAAAACCTAGCCGTTACGAAAATTAGTCATCAGTTCAATGTTTCATGTAACTGGATATACAGGAATTAGAAGAAAATGGAAACCACACCTACAGAAGCCGCTCAAGTCATCATCCCAATCCAGCAAGGATCGTCATAGCGCACTATTGCTCAACGCCTCGATGATATACAAGAGGTTCAGGGAGACTGTAAACTTAGTCCGGAGACCAGGATCTGAACGACGGCGACCCCTCGGCGCGAGATGACCGATTTATTGTCACCATTTGTAAAAATTAGTCTCGACCAACCCGCGTTGTAGTGTTTCCAGTTTATTGCTCTCGAGTATCTCTATCTGATTGCGGCATTCGGTAATGATAGTGGTCACTGATAAATTGTAATACTAAACCTATGTATATATTAGTATTCCTTATCTTTATAACTTAACGATAATGTTAACGACAGAGACAGTTTCATTTGAAATATTAATGATAATTTAATATAGAGTCGTTCTATGTCGTTAAATAAAATGATTCTCTTTGCAATACCTACTTCATTTCTAGTTGAATGTTAGAGCCCAATGAGTTACAAGTGAACTGGTATTAAAGAATCATTTAAAAGTATATATTATACAACAATAGGATATATTGTTTCGTCTGGGCCCCTAGCGATGACGTAGAATATTTTTAATAACTTCATTGTTCTCAGACATTTAACATTTTACTTATTGTTTGAAACAGCTAATTTGTAATACTTTGTGTTCGTGTTATATAAACAAGTTGTTATATCCGTTGATAGTGTAGTTCCGAATATAACAAAACCGTGCCAACAGATCCGCCCCGCGGCAATTATCAGTCACGCCAGCGCCATCTTTCAGGAGGTTACACGCGATTACAGCCGTAGCTGCGAACCGTATAGAGACCGTTTCGGCATCCACGTCACTTGTTTAATCATACTAGATATGTGCCTTTATGGTCGAGCGGCATGATTTTGCCTAATGTTGTGTATTGGAACTGTTTGGAATTGCGCCGCTCGAATTATTAGGTTGGTGCTAATTTGTTCGGCGGGCTCGTTAGGCTCGTTTGCACTTTGAGATATTCGAATGTTAGGCAACTGACGCGTGTTTAGCGGCCCGTGAGTTTAATTTAAACTTGCAGGGTATTCGGAGATTACTCGGAGCATTAAAATGCTTGGTTGTGTACGTTTCGGTGTTGTTGATAAAAGATGGGGCTCATTGTATGTATAAAGAATGGAAAGAGGGTTTAAATGAAACACAATAGGGAATGATTTTCACAGTGAATGCTCCACAATAAGAGCGTGTAGTTGAATGTAATATCTTGTTCTCGCCGAACAGTCTTATAATCTGGGATCGTGGCTCATCGCTGCGTCTTTACTATACAGTTGTATGTACTGAAAAAGTATTATTAGAGAAAAAGAGGCTAGTATTTTTTTAACGGTATAAACTCAGTGTAACCGGTATAAAACGGCAATTGTTTACTTACATACAGCGTTAACCCAAACGTCCACGGGCTATTAGGCATCTATAATCAATCTCAAACAGAACCATACGAGTTCGATAATATGCAAATTTTTACCCCTACAACTGAAATGCAACGGCTCATCTGTGTCTTCGTTTAATTAATTCCAGTCTGCTCTCAAACAGTTTTAAAAATTATGCGCTGTATGAAAGATACATTTCCGTCTTAGCTTCGTAGCATAAAAAGATGCTAAAGTTTTTAAATATCTCTCTCGGCCGTAAGTTGGCGTTGCTCTAGCGGCCTTGACCCAAAATAGTGAGAGCATTCGTCTTGACACCGTGACACTTAAACGTTTTTTTCTTCTTCTATAAATACGTGTAGGTGCTTTTTAACACTCATTGTTAAATGTGTGGTCGTTTCATAGGCTCGAAACGGAAAGTTGAAACAATTCCGCGATCTAAGATCGACTAATGTTGCGTTGCCATCGAGTGTGTAGTGCGGTGTGGATAATCGATTTTATAATTCTACCTTATATGGCCAGTTCATCGAATGTGTTTCCCTAACCGCATGGTCTTGTGGAATACCAAATCTTTGAGGACGTGCAAGCAGCACTAGACGCGTGTTCAACTCGCAAAAAATCTCGAGTTCGTTCTCAGGAGCTGCAGCTGAGTTCATTTATTAATCGTCTCTAGACCACATGGACTTTAAACGCGAAGTTGAAACGAGACTAGCAGAATGAAACCTACAATCATTTCAAAATTACGAATTGCAAAAGAACCGTCATTCGATAAGTACAGCTTAGAAAACCGCCATCTCGTGTCCTCAACGAGTTATAGCACGTTCATGAGGTTCTATAATAACCGAGCAGTGGGTATAATTGGATAATGCACGTAATCTCTGTCCGGCGCGCTGCGCTCGACCTTGTATTGACAGCATTGCAACGCAATCCGACCGCGGCCAAATGCAACTCTGCGCACATGGAACCCACCGCGGTGACGGTTTATTTTAATCGTCTGTGTTGCAATGTTTCCGCAAACATTGGCGTAATCAGTCGCAGGTATAATGATTACGTCACGCTCGATCAAACACTCGACATTTGTTTAGAGCACCTGATCCTTGTCTCGCGGTCTTTAACTCTAGTTTTTTGGCCCACTGCTCCTAATTACCGGAGCATTGGACGTGTACCAATTGTTAATGACCCGGTTGCAGGCAAAAATGTTCTCTATAATTATCGCGTATAAATATTAAAGTTGCCAGTCGACGCTCAAGGTCAAGGGAGCATATCTCCGACCGGTTGTATGAAGTGTGTTAGTTGGCGCTAGGGTGATCATACACTCGACCGATCGTTAGGTACTGTTCGCTGTTCGTTGCACAAAAGATATCGATCGTTTAAATAAGGTCACAACGCAAACGCCTACCCAGCAGCTGCTGGCTCGAGCTTAAATGGTTACTGACAAACATTATTTAGTATGCAAATGATGTTTTATCACATAAATGTTAATTTTGTGAGTAGTAATTATTATTTTCTTAGTGTTTTTCTGTTTCGTCTTTGATGACACTGTCATTTGAGAATCGGTGAATGTTAAACATTGTAAATATTTGTATTGTATTTGTAGTAAGACAGGTTTCAAAACGCCTGTAATGTAACCTTGTAAATTTATAACCTTGAAAATATTTTCGAAATAAACCAAAGCTTATTACTATTGGATGATTATTATTTGTAACTTATGACATAAAAATAGTAATGAAGGAGCAAAGAATGAGCAGACTTCCTTTACAATTGTATTGTATTAAAAAAAGCGAATAACTTAGGCCTTATTGCAATAAATTTATCGTTGTCTTTTAAAGTATGTGTTTATTTTAAACATCTGTTTCGTTATGCTGGACGGTTTATATTGCCGGGCTTTAACTGAGAAGGTTTCGATTGAAGCCAATTACCAAAGTGTATCCATAGGCACATTGTATCAGCATCTGCATAAAGAAGTCACCCTCTCACTCTGCATCTTTGATCATGCTCGAATCGGAGAGAACCTCGGAACCAACGTTTGACGCTTTGCGGCTTTTCTAATTAAGCTTTCGAGTTTCGCTGCCTATGTTTCGCGGCCCGGAGTGAGCTTGTCGCGACTTCGACAAAGAAATGCCGCATGCGGTATAACAGACCGCATTAATGGCGCTGGGCTGTGCAAATTCATTTCATACACTGTTTTGCATTGAAGAGGAAGCATATTATTACTACATTTTCGCTTTAAACTCAATAGTAGTCATGTCAGATCTATAATCTTAGCTTAATATCATTAATGTTTAATGATTGATTAAAGTGGTGGTGGTGGTGAGTGGTTAAAATTTTTCAAATATGTTTTTGATATTTTTTGATGAGCCGATGACGTGAGTTTGGCGATGTTCTAAGAATCATGATAAACTTCATCGGTATCGTTGTTGGATTATTTATAGATTAATATTTATAGATCAGGTTGTCCTCAAATCGTGTCTTTAACCCGTAGACATGTAACCATCGTTAGTTTTCTCGTTAGCAACGGGTTAATTTAGTTCAGTTCAAATATTTGTTTGGGCGTTCACGTCACGAAATATGACATCGTCGCTGATCGCAGCAGTGTGAGGACACCACGACGTTACATAATATTTCGCGGCTCCGCGCAACGTATCTCGACGGAGTCTCGTTTTACCAGTTCCCTTTCAAGCGACCACTTGTAATTTAGTTAAGTATGCTGTAATGTTCATTTAAATCAATACGAATTCCTTGAGTTCCTTATAAATAACGTTCGATGAGCTACGCGTTTTTGTTTTGGGACAAAACTGATAATTTATCATTTGGTATTATCATTTCAGTGGAAGGGTTACGGAAATATTTAATACGGAACCATATAAAATAATAAAGATATTATTTATAATGTAAAAAGATGTGTCGAAAAAGAAAACAAGTTTAATATTTAATTATTAAATTTCCTCCTTCGTTAAACAAAACTTTGGAGCGTCAATTAACGAATATTTTGAAGGAGAACTTGTCCGTCTCATCAGAATTTAATAATGTGAGACGCCTTGCGTCCAAACTGGAAACTGTTCTATCGGTTATTCCCTCGTACCCTTCGATGTTGATATGTCCCACATTGTCTGTGTTGGGTATGATCGGGTACACTAAATTGGGAGTGTGCCGGGATTTTCATTGGTGTCCTATGTACTCAAAATATAGTGTACTGTGGGTGGAGTCTAACTCGGGAGTATTGAGTGGGTTAACTGTTTAACGCCGGATAACTAACTATGTGCGGAGACGTCGACTACCGAATCCGCTGGGTCGTCCCGGCGGTCGGCGGCCGG
This sequence comes from Megathymus violae, assembly GCA_003671415.1. Taxonomy (NCBI): domain Eukaryota; kingdom Metazoa; phylum Arthropoda; class Insecta; order Lepidoptera; family Hesperiidae; genus Megathymus; species Megathymus violae. Next base: position 3,530,269 of record PDGT01000029.1, on the reverse strand, counting down.
TGGGACTGGCCTGCTCGCCAAGAAGTCATTTTTGCAAGCAGTGTTGAATAGTAAAATTTTTAGGATAATTATGTATGTAAGGTAATGCATTATGGCAGTGACCTGTAAGGGTAGTCATTTCTTGTATTAAAAAATAAATAAATATTTTCTTAACAATAATTTGTTTTGATTCCGAAAAAAGTGTAATTAACAGTTGCAACAAGGTCTATCGAAGGCCACGGGTGACGGTCAAGCGCAGCGATACATTTTGAATGTTGATGGTAAACAATCCAGCCAACCATAACGACCACGTCCAGGAAACCTTCGAGTTACGGAATACGAGAAAAAAATAGAGATACGCGTCGACAACTTTATTTATAATTATAATATATTTTAAATAAAATATGTATAAATTTTATATGGTAGATAAATATTTTTTAAATTAATAAAATGTTTTTGTAAATAACGACAATGTTGTATGATAAACAATTTTAGCTCAGTGCAATATTGAAAAAGGTTCTCATATCGATTTATGGCCTTCCCTTAATTGTACTCGTTGTGCAACACAAATGAAGGCACACCTTTATGAAGATTAAATATGTAAAGGGGAACCATTATACTTGTATATAATACGGATCCTTTAAATCCACTCTGAAATTTACTCATCGGACGGGACTTGAGAGGGATTATTTATGGATTAGTATTGGTAAAAATATGAATTTAAAACACATTTTTATTACCAGATTTGTGCTTAATCTCATCACCCTTAATTTATTCAACCAAAAATACTAGGTCCGAAGAGTTTTCGTTAGCATGTGGTCGACTGTATTCTACCTACTTCACATGTTATTGAAAGGTGTCGCCCACTTGGCGCTATCTTCGCGCACTTAGCCAAAACATTTGTAATCCAGGAAACTGGGGAAGAGGAGCATGTTTAGGGTGCCACTGAGGGTATCCTAAAATTAATCAGAATCAGACGACCCCACAGACGTTATGGAGACGGATGTTAGAAGAATTCAAATATTTGTTTGGACGGGGTTTTTTCTCCAGTGTCAGTGTTAGCCGCACGCCGCACGCCGCGAGTCGCACGCGGCGCGCCGCACGGTCGCTGGGCGTATGCGTCGTGATAACTACTTGTGCGGAAACGGCTGCATCACGGCGCCGACATTTACTTCACCTTGCGCCTTGTCATGTTGCATAAGGACGCCGTTATGCGCGCCGTGCCGCTCGTGTGCCGTACACGATTACGTATAATAACGATTAACGAACAACGGTTCTCACTCGCTCCTAACGTGAAGTAGCCGGTGTCGTTGTGACAACGCGACACGAATCACTGCAATTACTATTGTCACCACTCAACAGACACTTGCAGACTATTCGTCACGTGTCATTTTTCTTTCGTTTCTTAAAAACAAAACATCAATCTCGTAAATGCCTTAACCCGTTTAGGTCCGGGACAGTATTTTTTGTGACTCTTTATTTTTTCATGTTGCTGTTCTTATAAAAAAGTAGGAGTCGTCATTACGGGGATGGTGACATGGAAAGAATATCTGTTAAGGGTTAACGAACACCGCTATAAGTTACGCGGATATTTTATTGTTAGCGTATGAAAAAATTCGACGTTCAGGTCAGGGTTTTGATTCAGGTATTTAAGACAGGTAAACGTGATTCCACTCAAAATGTGGGTCCGGTTAAACCGTGTTTATTTATAACGCGAGTGTAGTTAACTAGTGACGTACCTTAAAAAAATTGTAACTACAGGAACGCTCAAAATGAGCGTCAAAATGAGTGTATCAAAAAACACTAGTAGTGTTCGGCTACTAGTTGAGATTCAACTAAAAACTTTAAACAGAGTTCTGTTTCCATAATTTTTTTATTGATAACACCTAAAGCTCGTCGGTGGCTCCTAAACAAAAAACAAAAGAAAGTCTGTTGACAAGCAGACGACGAATGGTGCTGAACAATTTTGTGTTTGTCTGTTTATACGTATGTAGATGTTACATGGCGATCTCTGTCGCCAGTTTTAATACTAGTACAACGTGACACTAAAACACGTTCTGCATTGTTCGTCCCGTATCAGTACTCGTGGTCATAGCGGGGTGTGTTGAGCGAAAAAAGTTTCTGTACGCGTTAGAATGACCCGAATGAACGTAATATATGTAACTACAACAGAGCGAATGGGAACAGAGTGCGATATCCAAATGCCGGACATATTATAGTATATTATGGCGCGGTATCTAATGCCATCTGTTCCGTAATGGTAATCCGACTATTTGGAATTTGATCGATTTCAAATAATTTTCTATGGCGCCTCGCTAAACGTAACGACAAAAGACCGAGGTATTTCGTCTTTGAATGAGGTCCTTGCTTTTAGGGAGTCGTATATGTATTTTTATATCAATAGGTATTTAACTGGTTTGGTGCTGCTTGAAGTCCAATGATATCGGTAGTACCAAACGATCGCAGTCTTAAGTCAACTTTTAGAATACTCATTGAATTGAATATATCGTTTCTACATCTAAATAACGCAAAGAAGCAGAATGAGGATTAATATAAGGTGCCACTGCCTCCCTAATTAAATTGCGCAACAGTTTACGACACCAACCTCAGGCTAAAATGAATATCCGTTTATTTACGGTTCCTCCTGCTACAAATGAACTTATCACGCCTAACAGTATCCCAAGAATATATTGGAATTTCAAAAGTATTCATCAACACGAATCGTGAAAGAGAATCCATAGTTCGGGCGCATGAAAATAACAAAAAGTGCATCTCAATGCGGAGGCGGCGTTCCGAGAGGACGAGTCGGGGTCGTGGATCTGAACTCGGAGGTATCCGAGGCGCACCGTCTAGCGAACAAATAAAGAATAACGTATACATTCGCAATGAGACGCCAGTATTGTGATAATACAAAACTCTAGTTGGAACAAAGCGAAAGCAAAAACGAAGCAATATTTCAAACTCCAACATCACGGGCATTATATTAAACATGCGCCGTTGAATATGGTGATTCGGTCGTATCGAGTCGGCGATGGAACAAATTCAGCTTTGCCAAAAAATGTAGCGACTCGTCCATTTTGATTCTTCTGACGATTTTTCGGCACGAGGCTGACATTAATGCTATATCTGTTGTGGATAAAGAATGCCGTGAGAAGGGTATTCAACCCAGCGTCGATAGTCAGACATTCTGGGACCTAATAAACCGGAAGTTAATTGAGATTGCCAATTAACATCAGGTGAAATATATGACGGTTTCCTAATTTAATAGAAAAAGGCCGTATTCCGAAATGGGTTCTTTGGCATCATCGATTAAAGTTGACCCTAGACGTAAACCGACCGTAACGTCCGCGAGGGCCTTTCGGTCTCCGACATCAAATATTTTTGCAGGGTTTGCTTTTAAATGGACGTGTTCCTTGGAAAACTTTTATGAGTGATGTTACAGTTTCAGTACCTAACCGATTGTTTGTGTTATTCTGACACACAAATGTCGTGCCGTCAACAGAATTTATTCTAGTGCGTATAAATTTAGATCATTAGTAGGTACAACAACAGGGACAGTTTATTCTTGCTTATCAAACACACAACGATACTGTCGAATCGTATCATGTACAACTGTAGTTTAATTATGAGGCTTTTTGAATGTATTATTTACACATATTAAGGATTTATTCGTAATTCTCATTGTTGTTTGGAACTGTAAAACGCAGATTCACAGATTATACCGAGAAACCACAAGCCTTCGACTAATAATCACGTTTTAGTTCCCCGCTTGATGTTTCGTGTACTCCGAAATTCAGACTAGGGTCTTTTTTGAGCATTAACACGGTTCTATTAGCTGTTCTCTCTTAAAATATTAAAAATATTTTTTTTTATTCATAGGAACAACAGAACGCGCATGCCTCATCACGGGCTCGGTGGAGGGCATTATGGTGGTGCTGGACTTCATTATGGAGAAGATCAAGGAAAAACCGGAGCTGGTCAAACCGTTCCCGGAGGGCGTCGACGCCAAGATGCCGCAGGATAGGGACAAGCAGGTGAGACAAGACAACAATATTAACAAGAATTTCCTTATTAAAACTAGACGTGTTAGTTTAAGTAAAGCAATTCAAACTCCTTTATAAATTAACTAGCGGTTCGCCCAGACTTCTTTGGGTTTGCAAAATTAATTATACGTAGCTTATGTCCCTCTTGAATCATATATCTTTCAAGTGATAAAAGAATTCTTCAAATTACCTTTTTCTAACTCTTGAGATTACCTTCCGCACATCCACAACTTCACAAAATTCGCACTTTTTATAATATTAGTATAGATTATAAATTATTATTATAAATAACAGCAACTTGAAAATCCAAAGTGCGCATAACATTGACATACATTTGACGATAATACTGTCTATTGACTGTACGGCGCGGTCACCACGCACAGATGCTGAGTTGGCTGGTTGATGTTGTATCGTGTTAATGTCCGCTCGAATAGTAAAGTGTAAAGTTTCAACTTCTTTAATTATTTAAAGTGCACAAAGTTCCCTTTACAGTCTTAGGAATGAAGAAGAAGAAGTTTAGTTGTTTATGGGATGAAATTGGGCAATATCCCTTAATACGTTAAAGCCCAGCCTGTATGCAAAGGATGTTATGGTATTGACGAAGAATATATTAATTACAAGGACGCCTGGAAATAAAAGTGTCGCAACCAGTTCCGTTGTTCTAAAATATGTGCTGAGGAGTTTGTTTCGCCTTCTTCTCAATGTAGAAGCACCTTTTCGAAACCTATCTATCGATTAAAATAACGATTAGATGACTTTGAGTTTGAATTTAATTCTGAAGACTAGTAGGAAAGTTATAGTTTAACAGTCGTGTATGTTCCTCGCTTCCGGAAGCCAAACTAAAAAGTGATACGATATGTCAAATGAACATAATATATCTTGAACAGGTCGTGAGCAGATACTTAAGCTTACGTCTCTATGGCAGCATAAGAGCGTGTTGTACTTCCACGTTGCTTCCAATATATACACACAAAATCGTCAATAAAAACTTATTTAACATACTTGGACGGATCATATCCAATTCACAATGGAACGTTTCGCAATGTTTCGATTTTGATAAAAGCCAAAATATATGTAACACATTATGTCGAGGTCATGAATCATGATCCCGGGTTAGCAAACGCCTGTTTGTTTTGCGTACAGAGATATTGCTTTGCGTAAAATGTCAAATATTCAAATAAAAGTTGGGAACGTGTTTTGTTACGAAGTGAGGCGATGCGTACGTCGAGTTAATATTTATTCATGACCGCGTCGTTTTGTCACTTACTATTCTATCAGTCCTATTTAAATAATGGACTTTGTATTTGGACTTAATAAAACCTTCTTTCGCTCCTTTATTCCACTTCTTCTCCATGACAATATTTAATTCTGGGACATTTCAGACGTGCATTACAGTATCGTAATAAATCATTCTCAACTTCACAGTATTATAAATTAAACAAATTGTATGTATTTTATTTTACACATTCGGGGTCGAAATAATTTTGGAAAATTTCAAGTTATTATAACGTATTTAACTACGAGATTGAAGTTTGTGGCTTGGCATATACATATATACATACATATATGGGCATGCGGCATCGCATTGAGACAGGATGTATCGACTGATGTATTAATGCGACACACCGTTCCCGTTTGTGTCTCGTACGCGTTCCGCAGTACGAGATGAGGTGATCTCTCAGCGATTAGATCCATATTCACTCAGATTCACAATCAGTTCGGAATGGACTACTTTAGTTATTGATCCTTCGGACATCACACGACCTCAGCTCCTGCTTTTATTGATAAAGACAACTTATATTATTGTGGACCTAGATTTGATCGATATAACTTTTGTTCCATACTTCAGAGTAAGGCATATGTCTCTTTACGATCTTTTTCTAACGAGTCGAGTGGAATAAACTCATGTTAAACTATATATTGCTTACCATGTGTCGAATGCTGATAGGAAAGTTATTGGTAACAACTAATATTAGCCTTTATTCTAAATTCTTTAATTTTACATGTGTAATATACAAAACTACTTTTTTATATATTTATGCTATTAAATTGCATTGCCTTCTGTAGTAGTCGCCTCCTCGGCGTAGGCCTCTCCCATTTCTTTCCACTGTATTCTATTTCACAACTAACAATAAAGTCAAATTCCGCAGTGATTTATACCGCCTGATGACTTCCGACATCACAAATTACTACTCATCAACAGTAACGGCCAGGGTTCATTACGCAGTCGTTCATATAATTTTGCAATCCACGCCACCTCCATCCTTGCCGGCCACACTTGCCTACCGCCAAACATTAGTTAAATTTGTCCGTCGCCATTGGGCTAAGATCTTTAGTATAGTTTTTGACAATATATATAAACATTTTTCATTATATGCCCACGACCAACCGTTGATGATCCTTCGAGCAGGTTCCCAGTCTGTGTAATTTGGCATCTTATAGTCGGACGGAAACATCTAGTTGAGAGAATTGATGGTCGTCGTACTTTAACTTAATTGTGCTGGTGCTAATTGATAATTAATTCCACATAAAAATAATTTTTCAATAGTACAGCATATATCAGTAACATATGTTTTAGTTACAAATATACATATAGGTTTCGCCTTCAATTTCAGTTCGTAACTTCTTCCGCAATATGAACTCGATGGCGTTTGATTAATATTTTTTTTTATGTTATAAATTATTATTTATTATGGTGAATACGGTATTTCTTAAGCTAGAACGGTATCAGATAGCACTTTACCAACTGATAGCGTACAGCCTTATCAGCCTGGCAATAAGCATGACACATAATTTGTTGAGACCGGGAACTATTTACTTCACACTGACTAAGAACTTGGACACATTACTTCGGCTTTATTAAAATATATTCAATCGGCAAACAAATACAATAACCTTTTATTCTAGGAAAAAATTGTCGCAATATAAAATAAGAAATTGTAACAGTAGAAGTTGTCGAGTTGGAATGGAAGATCAATATTTACTGAATTAAAATCGCTCACGAGAGTCCGAAATGAGTTTTAAAAAGTTTTTCGATTCAATTGTTTAGCTGGCTGATCGGACAGACTTTGAGGATGTAAACATTGATGCATTTCCAATTAGTCTGTCGCCTTGCTAAGCAGATTACGTGATATTCATTTACGTAATTGCTTTTTTGTGTTGCGTAATTAATTAGAGCATAACTCGTATCTTCATTAAACTTAACATCAGGTATGGTCGAGCCAGTCACATGAGGTGATATTTGCAAACTTTATGTCGTACCTATTTCACGAATTTGTAAAAGCTGTGTCAATTATAATTCTAATAGTCAATGCAATTATTATCATTATCATTAAGTAATAGTTTTTTTGACATCGTGACCATGATGTCACAACTCGTAACGCCAAACCGATCGTATCGGTTCCTCTGAATCATTTAACAATTTTTTTTTAATCTAATGCACATATCTGTTTTCAAAATTAATCTGCTGTGTAACAATTAAATTTTATAGTGTATACTGTCAAAATCTTCATTTTATAAAAGAAAAATTAAGTGTTATACTCATAGATTTACCACTTTTTCATAGTTTGACAATTAGCGTAAAATAACATTCTTTATACAATAGGATAAGGGAACGCTGGGTTCTACTGTGAATTTCAAATTCGACGAGCGAGCGAAATGACGGGATACTTTCGTTTATATTTTTTCTATCTAAAAAGATAATATAATGTGTAATAATATAAAGATGTTAAAAAAGATACGTTCTAAAATCTCCTTTGTACATTTATAAAATATCGTTATAACATTTACTCGTTTGCTTTTATTAAATTAAAATAGAAGCGACTGTAGACAAGTAGAAGTATGAAATGTATACCATGAATGATAAGGTTACGCTGAAGTCAGTCAGAGTCGAGCTAAAAGGCGTTCCTGTGCCAAGAAACTGGAGCTCAGGAAATATTGTGACGGCGGTCTGCCAAAATTTAACTGTGCTACCGTGTCCCTCGTTGTGCTCGATAACGTTTGTACCTAAGTGTTTTAAAAAAGTTCGCAACGTATTCTCTTTTGAACGACAAAAAACGTCCTCAATACACGCTAGAGAACTTTTTTGTACTATTTAGAATTTGCTCTGTAATTAATTACCCATTACGTATGTTCTTTTACCTGCTTGTGCCGGAGGGTTTTGATGTTTGCTGTAAATTAAATCTCTCAAATTACAAGCTGCGTTTTTGACAAAATTATTGGTATTCTTTGATGGTTATTAAAATAACTTTTGTCTTAAAAGTAATCAGCGTGATCGGGTGATTCACTTAGTACCAGTGATCAAAGAGAACGTAAGTAAAAAGTGTTTCATTTAAAACATTCCCCCACTAATTGTTAGTGGAGTTTCGACTTTATTTATAACTTAATCACTATTCAACTAACCGATCACTTGAAGCATATTCTACGGCAGTGTTCCAATTGGAATTGAAATGGCACAATTTTTGTGTATCTTTCCGACCTGCGTCGTAATGAAGAGCCCATCAGGTCGTCCGGCAACAAAAGAGCAATTGAGGTCACTTTGCATCTGGAAATTGGATAATTAAAGGGCGCTCGAAAATCTCATTCGGCTCGGACGGTCGAGGTCGTGGCTCTTCTCGTTAGCCGCAACACTCATCCGGGGCATTCGGAGCACAGTGCGCCGGGGCCACGTGTGGACGCCGTGTGCCATGCACCGGTGTATTTCACCTGTGCCGCTGACTTGCATAATTTGTGAAGAATATATTTATCGACGACTATTATATTTCTATTAAATTAACTATTATATTTCCGCGCGACGCTCAGTGGGTAGACCCTCGGCGAGATGGACCGACGGTCTGGTGAAGGTCGCGGGTAGCCACTGGCCGAGGGCAGCGCAGAACCGAACGTCGTGGAGATCCTTGGGGGAGGCCTATGCCCAGCAGTGGACGTTGTCCGGCTGAGATGATGATGATGATGATATTTATTGATATTTGTATTTTTGCTTGGATCGTTGGGTTTTTCAAATTTAGATGTACATCCGTTGCGATGACATATTACTGCTGAGAAGTAATGCATTATTAAGGCTCGTTGGTCCGCCTCCACGACATGAGAGACCCATCGCCACACCGATGCCGTCACCAAACCACCATAAACACTTTTTATTCGATGAATACGCGATCGGTAGTATGTACCACTAACAGAAATTAAATGAATACGAGATTTTGAGGCATATTACATGAATCGTCGAAGCCTGACTACATCACCTCAGTCATACCGCGAACGAAAACGGCGAGATATGATTTGAATTTGATTTCACGTTCATTTCTATTTTCAATCTGCTTGTCGCATTTTATTGGCCCGATATATTTTAGTCGCGCGTTCGCTAAATGTTTCTTTTTGGTCAAGATACAAGTAGACTCGAGGCAGGTATAAAACTCTACCACGGAAGTACACAGAACGGTACAGATCCCAGTGTGTCGCCACTCATAAATGAAATGAAATAATATTTCATTCGAAGTTGGTTTTTACAAACACTTTTCGAACGTCAAACTACGCCATCGCTTCAACAAATCCCTACTGTGAGTGGTCTCGGAAGAAGAAGCAGCAAGAAACTCCCGAGGATTTTTTTTTCCTACTCACAGTAACAAACGCACTTAAACTGGCTTAATATTAAACTCATGTCCAAGCAGTGTTATCCTGAAAGTAATCATCAAGTTTGCAAGTTCCGCATAAGAACGCCTTTGACGTGAGCTTTAAATTTACAATATGGCACTTCTGTCAATTTTAATGGAATTTTATTATAAATATTTACACATCTACCCATGAAAGAGCCACCAGTTTTTCTTAGTCTGAAATTTGGAACAATCAGTTTAGCCTTGCTACTAGTATTAATACTGTGAACATTACTCTTCCTAAGAAAACTATCAGAGTATTTTTTAACGTACATAATATTATCTAAAATATATTGTGATGCTACAGTTAATATATCACTTTCTTTAAAAAGATCTCTAAGGGAATCATATACAGTGATTGACGTCCGACAGAACACACAATGACGGTGTGTGTGTGACATGCGAGTGTCGGCCCTTCGTCGTCGTGAGCCCCTCTGTTCCCGTGTTCCCCAGTTCCCCTGTTCATCGCGCGCTCTCCACAAACGTTATCGAGCCAGCTGTGGTCGCTAATTTGTTTACAGATTGTAATTCCAATAGTTTCAATTAGTTCGGCGCGGTCGTCATTGGCACGCCTGTAATTATTGCGTCCGCGCTAGTCAAGTAATTGGAAACATTTGTAACATTCCTTTTGTGTAACACGTGTTTTAAATTGCAAGCGCGTTATACAAGTCATAGCAACTTTGTTCCGTGACTGTACTCTAACTGGAAATTGGTTTTTATATGTTAATCGGCTGCGAGTATGAGTACGGTGGCTCTACAACAACACGCAATTTGACATGTCCTTATCAATAATTAATTTTCTTCACACATTTCAAATCCGTACATTTCAGTGAATAATGCTAGAAGAATATCTTCTAGGGAACAAGTGCGGATTAAAATTTACAGTGCTGCAGTTAATTTTATTTATACGCCATGAAGAAAACCACAAAGAAATTACGTTTGGCATGCCACCTGGCATGGTTTTATCGTACAGCGTAACAACGCGAGGAAGCTAACATATAGATAAAACTGTGACACGTGTAGCTAGGGTTGCTAATGTATTATTTTAGAAGGAATTACATATTCAATTTGAGTTGGTATGTCTATTTCGGCAGGCAAATTCAGTTGATATTGAATATTTGAGACTACGATGCGGCTGTTTAAATTTAATGACCGGCAGGTGTTTTTTGACCGTTATAGGTTATTTTTTCACTGTTGAAAATTTTGAAAAGAGGTATAGAGAACTTAAATGTCCTAAGATATCATATTTTAAAGTACCTATGACAACCTTCTAAGTCTCTATTAATTACACGTACAGACACCGGCAGCAGACATACAGCGTGCGTACCTACCAGTTCCATATCAATAGATCGCGTATAAATTTGTGTTGCAACGTTGAAGCTCCAGAAATACTTTGACCATTGAAGCGTTACGCGCGTACTCCAACAGTGGTTTTTTTATTGAAAGCTTGAATGAAGCATGACCAACCAGGTCGAAATGAAAAAGCAACATTGCTTCGAATCAAATATTAATAAATAAAAACAACTGCTTATACACTTATAGGTAGGCATTTACACGCTAAAAATCCATGTGTCGTAGATCATGTGTAATTGTGGACACACGATACAAGGACGACATATTAAATTATACGTTAATCAGTTCGTCTTTTTTTTTTTGTCTGAACGTACTTATGTTTCGAATTTTATTATTTAAATGTTTTATGTAAATGTTTATTTATTGGAAGGCAAAAACGCAGTTACAGCTACTATAATGTTAACTTATTATTAATAATACTTTTAACTGCTAATTCAATAGATCATTGAAACCTGCCGTAAGACATGGCATACTGCAATAACGACCGGAGAAATAACATTTATTTGTCACATAATTTTTTTCGCTTGTCCGAGAATGAAATATAATTAAACAAATCGATATCGGTGGTAATAAAATGGTATCGGTGATAGAATATAAGGAGTTACTTCGAATAGTAGCGAAAGAGCTTTTGCGTGTTAGACGGAGGGCGGCCTCGTAATCTGTCACGTAAAATTTTCCAATCGCGTCGCGCCACGCGTACGATCAATTGACAGCGTCGAAACACTATGTGAAAAATATTTGCTAAAATGCCGTAGTAATAAATATACCGCCGTTGTGAGGACGCGATCGGTTGAATGTTGATTGCAACAACATGCAATTGCGTCATCTGTAAGTCTCTTCGGAAACGTAGTAATAACGGTGAAACATTGTAGTGGCGGAAGGCGCTCCATTCATTCTCCAGGTCCGAGCCAAGCTCTGTTCGCGGAGTAGGTACGCTGCAGAACAACGGATGAGGCGGTGGCGCGTTTGCTGTGTTTAACAACTATTTGAAAAGCGGGGGATATATTGTGCTACAAATAAAATATGTTTTTAACGGCAAACAGGCGCGGATTAAAATACTATAAAGTAGAGCGCGGCAGGTTGGCGCGTGGCACCAACTACGGGCGGGCCGCTAGCTCGAATGTAACATCTTGCAGTATCAAATACAATAATACAAATGTACTCGTAGCCAGCGTTAGCTCAAATTCGATGTGTAAATGTTTACATTTTATATTTTACTATGACCTGTTTATGAGCCTCGCATTTAAATCTTTTATATTAAAGTTCGTTAATTGTAGTGTTTACTTTTGTTATAATTACTTTTGTCGTAAAAAATATAACGATGTAACGACAGTAAACCCTCCGGGGTCGTTGACACCTGAAGGATTCATTACGTTCTTTAGGAGCTTTGTTATTATTTATTTCAAATGTAGTGCAACCGTGCCCGGGGGGAGGAGCCAGCGGCTATGTAAACGACATCACTCGCAACTCGCCGTGTTAACTTGACAATTGTTTTTATTGTTATTTCACGCTACAATCATTCCGTCAACTTGTAGGGCCCGGTTCGTACAAGTCGCACGGCGAGGTTACCTACAATAGAGTGTAATTTTCCTGTGCACGAAACGATCACAATGCGGGCGGACGACGTGGTTGAAACTAAATTCGTAATAATTTTTAAAAGAGGGTACAAAACGTTTCTATTTTTTTATGTAAATTTCCGGTGGAACGTTGTATCTATCCGTTGGAAGTGATTTAGTACTCGGGCGACGCTGCGGGGAAATTATGTTGAATGGAAGGACAACGTACGTAGAATGGAAAATCGATAGCGGACACTGAACTAGGAAAGTGGAATTATTTAATTACGTAAGCTACCTTTTCATGCTGTTCCTGCAAACGAAAACTGCGCGTCACATTCCTATTTAGTTTTCAGCAACTTTATATAAAACTATGAATACATACACATATCAGGTCGGTCACACACACATGTGTTGATAACCATCGTGTCGGTCGACTCTTCCAAGCGAACCATATACAGTTTATAAAATATACCCAAGAAACTCATTTTTACTCTCGTGTTTATTCTCTTGAACAACGATATAAACTTGAATGCCATTTGTGCCATCACATAAACAATGCTTTCCGCAAGGCTTTGAATGTGTAATATATGTATTTCGATGATAGTATAGTGCATCTGCTAACAATCTTAACTAACTTAACAATTCAAAGCATTAACAATACGTAAAGCGCCGAGACCCATGAACCAATTAACTGGTACTTTACAATAATATCCATGATACCTTCAGCGAGGGCGTGTAAGGGCTTGTTCAAATATACATAGGTATACTGTGGTTATCGTTTAAACGTTTGCTTTTAATATAACGCAGGCAAGAGCTGATAACCAAAAGCGACGCTGGGAAAAATATCGACTTTGTATGTACGTTACATACGGAGGTAATTAATAATGTACGTCAATTCACCACCTTGGCAACGTTGAATGGTGAACTTCGACACGACCGAACCTTCAGTTGATATAAAAAATAACGAGCGTCCCGTGGCCATCTCGTATCGTGACTTTGGAACTGATTTTGCTTGAAAAGAAAAACAGATTCGGTAGTTATATTATTAGCTACTGACTGATTAAATCCGGAACTACCCATAGACGGGCGTGATCAAAGCCAGGATTTTTATTCGGTCGGAAACCTTGTCAGTCTTAGAACAACACCTATGGTTATTATAGTATTACACTGTCAGTATTCATGTAACTAAATATGACGAGGTGATATTAATAGTATTGTACAAGTAACTTGCAATAGTTTGGTTACATGAGAATCATCGATTTTAATATCCGATTAATTATTTTTTACATTCGAAATTATCGCATCCGAGCTGAGTGATATGTGTGAAGCTGCTTCGTGCATTTTTGGTGGTAGATCATCGTAGTAAAACAAGCACACCGACCGTTTGCGGATTACATTTTTGTACAATGTTTTATTGACTACATTAGGTGCTTATCATATAGAAACATGGATATAAATAAATATGTCGTACGACTGACGTCACCTCCTGATAACCTCTCTGTGATGAACTTGGCTAGGGGCTGGCCAATGGCCGCAAGTGCGCTATAAACACGCTCGATTGCACACCTGCTAGTAATACCTCAGTACAATTAAATGTGTAACATGGAGCGGCGTCGAATGAGCGACAAAAGTTTATACGCGATGCGACGAGTCGCCGCCGGCAGCTAAGTGCGTAATTTCCTACCACCGCGCCGCCGTGATAACGCCAGCGTGACGGCTTGACCTTGTCGCCTGTCGCCCCGCAACGCCATGATTGTTAATTCAATTGGTGCTTCATGCCATTTGCATGTTATTTTCCCTTTTCCGCACCTCCTGAAACTTGTGCTGTAGGCACCATTCGCTGACCATGGTCCAGCGGCGTTATCAAACAGGCTGCGCGATAGATGTGATTGTGATGAGAGCGTACCATTCTTTGCAGGTGAAGATCCTGGTGCCGAACTCGACGGCGGGCATGATCATCGGCAAGGGTGGCAACTACATCAAACAGATCAAGGAGCAGAGCGGCAGCTACGTGCAAATCTCGCAGAAGGCCAAGGAGCTCTCGCTGCAGGAGCGCTGCATCACCGTCGTGGGTCTGTATTAAATGTCTTCATGGAAGTTGCGCGCAGACAAACAGCTCCGGTTAATGTTATACTACTACAAAATAAAATATATATTTTAATAATTGGAATAGATCTTATACCATTCAAACAGAAATACAAGTATGTGTGATAGTGATGGGGAGGGGGTTTAAGCTAACGTTTTTAATAAATATGAAACTAACGTTCACAATATATAGTTTTTCGAATGTTAAATATCCTTTTCATTTTAATTTTTTGCATTCAACTGCGCAAATTTTCAGTAGTAAGTAGGCGTATGTGTCGTGACCTGAACTGCTCGTTGTGATCTATTGTAAATTGTGTAATTTATATTACTTGCATAGTGACAGTCACAAACATAATTACTACAAACGGCATATCAAATAAACATCACTAGGGGCGTAGTAAACGTTATTGTACTCGAATCAAACTTACTCAGCTTGATAACACACACACACACACACACACACACATGCATAATAACCCGGTACCGACATACTGCGTTACAGGCGAGAAGGAGAACAACAAGAAGGCGTGCCTGATGATCCTGCAGAAGGTGGTGGACGACCCGCAGTCGGGCTCGTGCCCCAACGTGTCGTACGCCGACGTGGCGGGG